>VKKW01000269.1:0-231657 GCA_018350135.1 Citrus trifoliata | reverse complement strand
TAAAGCATGACTTTGACAAAAGCAAAAGCTTAAGTAAGCAGCCTTAATAATTACATGACAAAACCATAAAGTGACATAATTAAAGTAGAACATAATTACAACAAGACAAACTATTTATGGAGAGCGGCGATTCATGTAGTCGTCTTCGGATGACTTTCGGTTTCATCTGAGTCAGTGTCATGATTGGATTTTTGGGAAAAAGGTTTTGGAGAGCTTTGGATGCTTACATGGGGCCACGAAAGTGGATAAGGGCAATCTCTTTGGTATTCGCGCTTGGGGAGTGATGACTGGGACTTGGGGCTCGCATTTGAGTGGCCTTGTCAACTTGGAGGGATGAGATGAGGATCCTGGTTCATACATGGTTGGTTGTGGAAACTGTTAGAGATGTTGGCTTAGAGGAAGGAATTCTTCCCATGGGTCTTGTGCATCTTGGTAGAGAAAATCAATTAAGTCGGTTTTTCTTCCTTGATGATGATTCCCGTAGATTTTGGTTGAAAATTGCTGAAGGGGTGGGAATCATAATGATAGCATAAAGGGAGGTGTGAGAAATGTCTCTGTGTGGAGCAGACTGGTGGTTTAGTTCACAAAGGAGTTATAGAGTTTCTTTTTGGACTCTCTCATCTTGTTCAAGGATGGATAGGTGAGGTGTAGTGAACCATTCAAAGACTGTCTTGAGTCCAGAAGCAGTTTGTGTCGGGGTGTTGGAAGTATGGTCTATGAATAATGAACACAGATGTCCACATTTTTGCTTCGGAGGATGGCATACGTTCCAAATTATGAACTTGAGACAATTGTTGGAGTTTTGTCTCCACCATGGAATTGGAGAAAACCATTCAAGAATATCCAGAGGAGGGAGGTTGCTTTTTTGGATTGAGCAAGTGTTCTAAGGTGGCTGTAACTGAACAATCAGTTTTGTGGCATAGAGACGGTGAGGCCCAGATGTACCATAATTCATCTTCTGAAATTTCTCTAGAATCATCCAGGGTTAAACCTATAAAAAAAAGTTTTCAGGATGGAAGGTTGAGAATGGAAAAGAGTCTGATAGGAGATAGCTTCATGAAAAATCTAAAAACCTTTTTTGGCAACTCTTGGATGGCAAAGACTGTGGTGAAGGTCTTTTCCAAGGGGAAAGAATTTTTGGTAAGAGCTTGTGAGGGAAGTGAAGTGGCCATGAAAATAACAGGAAAGGTAATAGGAGATAAAAAACAAGGACATGTCCGGTTTAGCAAGTCTTGAGAGCATATCAGGAATAAGGTTGTGGTCTCCTTTTATATGCTTCACTGAGAAATCATATTTTGAAAACCAGTCTTTTAATCAGAGCAACATCTTTTCTAGAACATTTTTTCCTTTGAAATTCAGGATGTTGGGAATGCTGAGTTTTCCATTCTGACAAGAAAGAGATAGCCGATAAGATGATACTCGAACTTTTGAATACCATGCTTGACAGCTAAAATTTATTGAACACACTGTGGTAATGGATTTGTGTGTCAGAAAAGTGTCCACTGGCATAGGCAATAAAGTCTCCTTGCCATCTGTTTCTTCAAGCAGGATGGCCCCCCATGCCATCACTTGCATCAGTCTTGCAATATGCGCTTACCATCAATGATGAGTTTTAATGGTGGTAGATTTTGTGCAATTTGCTTTAAAGTGGTGAAAGCAAGTGTGTGGTGGTTATTCCACAATGTGGATTTTTCTTTAGCAAGATTGACAGCTGGCGGGTGTGATAATCAACATGAGGGATAAAGTCCCTGATATAATTAATAATACCAAGGACTGCTAGATTTCCCTTTTGAAAAGATTCTGGTCGGGAAAATGGATGATTCTTGGGCAAGTATTTTCCTCTGGCTGATAGTGGCCATCTTTGATAGTCATTCCAAGGATTCAATGTTAGTGGTGGCAATATGCTTTTCTTAGCTGATAACATGATTCCATGGGATTGGATAATATAAAAGAACTGATTTAAACAAATTGCAATGGACATTTTGTGTACATGAATAACAAAATATGTCAATGTAAATCAATGCACTATGCAAGATGGGTTAGAAGTTTGAAACCATGGATTTTGAAAAATAGAAGGGCTGTCTTAAGACTAAGGGTAAAACTATCCATTAGTAATGAGCATTGGGAATGCAAAAAGCGGTTTTAACGTTCGGAAGGTTTAATTCCAAGTTGCCAAAATCCGGATTTAAGATCAAATTTTAAAAATTTGAGCATTTTAGATAAGTGAACATGCGCTGTCTTTTTGGTAAAGGGAATTTGTCATCTTGTAAAAACATGTTTAGAGGCTGATAGTTTATGACTAATCATTTTTTCCTCTAACAATCTCAGAATGCTTTTCAACATAAAAAGCTTGACAAGCCCATTGAGAACTTATGGGTTCAATTAGACCTTGGGCTAGCAACTGAGAACATTCCTGTTGGGTTAGGACTAAGTCAGTAGGTCTCATTCCGGGATGGGTGGATTTGGTTGGATTGACATCTTTATTCAACTTGAAAGGTAATTGGACAACGAATTGTGGATTTTCCACAGAGGATTTGGATGGTGAAAATCAGCATGTGACTCAGGACAAAACGTTAAAAATTTTATGGAAATGTCTTGGAAAGGCTGGGAGGTTTTAGATAAACCATAAAGCTTTAAAACATTGGTGAATGGTTTAAACATGACTTGACTCGAATTCCAGTTGGAATGATTGGAGGTGTTTTATCTGGTGAATGATATCAAAAAAAACAAGATATCCTATTAGACAGATAAGAACAGATGACTTTTGTCCAGAATAACACAATTTGGAAAGATTTGAATACCAATGGGGTTTTTGTAATCATGTGGTGGTGGAAGTTTTCCATTGACTGCTTTGAAATTTTTTTCATAATGTTGCCAAGACTGGGATGGAAGATGGTCTGGGTTTATCATACTTCTTTGGGCTCCGGTATCAAGAGGCCAATGGCGGGAATAGGTCTCTGGGATTTGGAGGGTAAGATGTGGAGTTTTATGGAAGAGATAGGGATGGTAGTGTCTAGAGACAAAAGTTGTTGGTGAAAAATAGTCTGAAACTCATCATTTTCAGAATCACGGGAGTTTTGCAGTGCGAACACTGTTTCAATCAGGGGGCCTCCTCATATATGAGAAATAGAACTCATTTCATCTTGTGAGGAGAATATTAGTGGTGGCTTGTAAAGCTCAAGTAGTCTGATGGCTTTATCTTTTTTGTTGGGGGCAATCTTTAGCATAATGGCATTTTTTTTTCTTGCAAATGAAGCATCGGCTTGACTTTTTCCCTTTCCTGAAAAATCTGTAAGATTTGGGCCTGGATTTTGATCTAGGAAACAAGTCTGGGTTTTTGAACTTTCGGAAATGCTTATTCTTTTTTGGTGCAATCACAAATCCTTCTTTTCTTGCATTTGATCTACAAGTAAGGCTTTTACATGCACTCGGAAAGGCTCTTTGTCTTTTAATAATTCTTTGAAGAACTGTTTCTGTTCACATAATTTTTCCAAACATCCTTTGGTGATCTGAAAGATCTTCCCAAAAGAAATGTTGTCAATGGTGAAATTGAGACTCGTAAGCTACCTCTGTATACTCTGGTTGCAATTTCTTCAGGTAAAGATGCCATAAATACATGTGTGAGAGTTGGATCATTGAACCCATTAAGCTTGTAAAAAAGGATTGACATCCGTTTATAATGGAAATCAAGATCTTTAGAGTTGACTGTGAACAGCATTTCATATTGAGGTAGTCTCTTCTTGCAGCTTCAAAGACTGTTTGTTGATTCTCGATGAATTGTTTCTGAATGACAGTAAGAGCAGTTGAGACATTAGGAAGCTACACAAACTGTAATTGTCTGTACTCTCCTAAAGTATCAAACCAATCTCGTCAAGATCCCGTAAAACGGGTAGGGTAGCAAGTTCTTCTAAGGACTGATGTTGTAGTAGCATTTGCTCTTAACATTTAGAGATCTGGTCCAAGCAGCCATTTCAGATAATCGATCTCTCCATTTAGCTTGCAGGGATATCATCAAAAGTGAACCATGGACCATTTGAAGGTTTATGATCAGTTTGGGATTGAGTAGGCCGAGGTGGAGCGGAGGATGCTTCGGGTTGGTCTTCCTCAATATCTGAGGGTATTTCAAAGAAAGAGTCAGTTCTTGAGGATTGAGCATGCTCAATGTCTTCAGGTTGGGCCATAAGGATTCTAGTGATGTCAGCATAGGATTTTTCAGAATCACTAGATGATATAGAATATGCGAGGGAAGATTCTGTTTCAGATTCAGTTGAATCAACTGAAACGGCTAGGTTTGAATCAGAAGTTTGGTCTGTATCGGATGTGTCTGAGATTATCTGTGCACTAAATTGTTGCATTGGTGATTTATCTTTAGCCTGAGTAGGTTTTAGTGAGGAGAAAGTTGAGTATAGATGGGTGATTGCGGTTATGTGATAGATAAAGGTGGATGGAAAAACTATTTATCTAGACGTGGACGAGATGAGATGTGGATTTAGATGCTTTTGGCAGATGATACTTCCTAAACAAAGTATGGGTCATACCAAATAATTTGGACGGATCTTGGGGCTTGATTGGAGAAAGCATAGGTGCAAAGGATGGAAGGCTGGGCTGATAGTAAGTTAATAGTAGAGATGTGGTAAATAAGGTTGGCCTTTACCTTTCCAGCTTGATATGTTCGAGTTCTGTTTTCAGCTTTCGGATTTTCTTTTCCTTTTTTATCAAATTCTGGGCCATAACAGTTATGACTCAGCATTGCTCTTAGTTCCGAATCTAGTTGAGAGATTCTGGATTGGAGATTCTGGTAAATTTGCTGCATCTGGGAAATGATCGAATCCATTTTAGACTCAAGATGATCAGTTCATAACTGATATGTGTTGTGCAAATTTTAATGTACTCGCAAGCGCACGAATCTATTGTAGTGTAGATCAATGGTGACGAGTGTCGATCCCCGAGGAGGTTATTTTAATTATAATATAGAATTAATTTTGTAAATGGGTGGTTGAAATTGTGGTGGGAGTGATTTAAATTACCCTAGAATTGGAATTGAAATGGCGATAATAGTTCTAAATTGGCAATTAAAATGGCGAGAATAAATTGAAGAGGAAATCTATTAATTGACGGTACTTGGGTATCTGGATCCGTATCACATGCATCATGGGCTAAATAATCCGTATTAACCAATTTAAATCATGAGGGGGGATCCACACCTCATGAACCACGCTCTAATAAATATGGTGCTAAGGGCTTATCGTGCCAATAATAATAATCTTGTACTAGAGGGTCGGTGAAACCAAGGCGGGGTACTAGACAAGATTAGTATTATTGTCGACGAGAAAGTCAAAACATCCACAAAAACTAGAGGGAAGAGAAAATAAATTTACCAAATAAAGCCCATGACACATGTTGAGACTTCACCTTCAACCCAAGCTTGAAAGAAAATTAGCCACTCATAATTAACTAGGGGCAAAATGGGGAAATTTATTAAAATACGAAGAAAATACAAGATAGAGAGGGAATTATAGAAATGGATCCCAAAAATGGATTCAGAGATATCAAATTAGGGGGGGAGGCCCCCTTTTTATAGATACATAGAGTAAATTCATGGCTATCGGATTAAAACAGTTTGGACGCTCAGGATTGCGCCACGTCATCAGTCAACAGTCCACGGTTTGACCACGCGGATGAACAGTAACACGGTTTGACCCGGATGAACAGTAACGCGGTTTGGTTGAAAATAATCCTGTGTGATGCATGCACCGTACGCGAGATTTTTCGTCCACTGATATGCTGCCACGTCACCATCAACAGTATATAAGAATTTTAGTCAACAGGATCGTGACACCTCATCAGTCAATGCCACATCATCGGTCAATGACCACGTCATCGATTTGTCTATATGAACAGTGTCGTGAACAGTAACGTAGACAGTACCGTACCCGTGAATAGTACCGTACATGTGAATAGTGCCATTTTTCCTTTTATACTCTCCTAAGGTTTTCAACCGTCCTGAGTTCAAAAGTGATGTCCGTTTTGCCGTCTGATCTCTCTTTATTGTGAATGGAACTATAATGCCCCCTAAAATACATAAATTACTTAATTAAAATAAAATACATGTAATTAAAACCACAAGAATGTTAAATACATAAAAGTAAGGGTTGTTAGTAAGACTGGAAATATAAAATGACGGTTTTCTCCTTTATAAATATGCATTTTTCTAGCACTCAACACACCCCCCAACCCAGCTGATTGCTAGTCCCTAGCAAATAAAGCGAAACAAAATTCAAATATTCAAAATGATTTTTTTTTTTTTTTTGAAAGAACATTCTACCCCCCCAACCTATTCTAAGCATGATAAAGGAAAAATTGCATGCAGAAATGCGAAATGACACAGAAAAACTAATTAGAGAAAAGAAGAACATTCTACCCCCCAACCTATTCTAAGCATGAAAGGAAAATAGGCAGGCAGAAATGCGAAATGACACAGAAAAACTAATTAGAAAAGTTACACTTAAAATGATGAAAAAACAAAATGAATTTTTTTTTTTTTTTAAACTTAGAAGATGCGTTTCTAGAGGCACTACACGCCATATTCAGCCATCTTCGACTCAAAAGTTGGAAAATGTATATTTATAAAGGAGGAAAATAAAAGAAGAAGAAAAATGAACATCAAAAACTTAATAAAGAAAAAAGAAATTTTTTTTTTTTTTTTGGTTTTTTTATTTTTTATTTTTTATTTTTTTTGTTGAACAATGAAGATGCGTTTCTAGAGTAACTACACTCCATATTCAGCCATCTTCAACACAAAAAGTTAGCAACAGTTAGTTTCTACAAACAAAAATTAGTAAAAAACTTAACCAAGATTCCACATTTGTCGACTATTTCCCTCCCCCCAACCAGAACGAAACATTGTCCTCAATGTTTGAAAGGAAAGAAGTAGAGTTTAGAAGACATCACCTGGGTGGTGCAACACAGAAGAAATATTTACAAGCGGAGAGTTAAATCTAATTTGTACTTCTTACTGCCGCTACTGTTACCATCATTATTTGGACGCTCCAACACAAAGGTCCAGGGGTTTGGCTCCGGTCTATAAGCTTGTAACATATCAAGTAGCTCATTAGCAGTGTGAGCACAAATAAAAAGTTTTTTCGCATGGAAGGAATGAAGTAGTTTTTTATTGCATGGTTAAGAAATGCGATAAAACCATCATAAAAGTTATTGACATTTAACAAACCGATGGGTTTCTGGTGGATGTGCAGATGGGCCCAAGATGCTAGTGTGATAAGTGCCTCTAGTGTTGCAAGATCTCCTGGAAGGAAAATAAAAGCATCAGCATAATTTAGCATTTCAATTATTCTTTCTTGCATACCTGAGACGACTAACTCTTCTCCAGTTGATGAGTCAGACGAACTGCCCAATGGTTTTAGGACTCTTGGGATGATGCCTAACACTTGACTTCCTCTGATAAAAGCTGCTTCTGAGACCATTTTTGATAACCCTCGGTTACCTCCTCCATACACCAAGTGTAATTTTCTCCCTGCTATGTTTCGACCAAGATCTATGGCTGCCTCAACGAACTCTTTATGTTTTCCATAGGTAAATTCAGAAAGCACACAAATGTTCTTGAATTGTCTATTGGGAGTAGCTGCCATTGGGATACTTCTCAAAAACAATTTGTGAGTGCTTGACAAAGAAATCACATTTAAGAGTCTTGGTGACAGTAGGTCACAGCTGTGTATGAGGTAACATGTCAGTGTCAAATAACGCGTAAAGCACATGGCTCGTGAGTCAAAAAGAAACAGTAAAAGGAAAAAAAAAAGCAAACAGTAATTAAATATTAAAGACAATAATGCAAACAATAAAATAACAGTGAAATGAAATAAAATAACAGTAAAGTAAAAAGGATATTTACAGGTAGTTGCGACTGTGGCTCACATCTTCCTCTGGTTTTACGTCCAGAAACGGCTTGAACGCCCTCTATGGGTCGAGGATAGGCTTCCCATCCAGTTTTCTTATAAACTGGCAAACAGGGTCGTTTATAGTCAGATTCCCGAGACTATATCGTGCATGCTCTTTCTGGAATAATGGCCATAACTGGAGAATCGCTCCTTGCACATATCCACTGGGATGCGTTTCAAGAGACAATAGGATATCATCTAATGACTCCTTATTCAAGCCATCCCTAATGAATTGAATCTTATCTTCCCTGTTATCAGACACCATTCCTAAAGAACATGGGTTTCTACCGCAACTCATTCTGGCACACTTATGACAAGCAACAGAAATTCTTCGAGCTCGTCGTTTTCTTGCATAATTTCCTTTACCACAACCAGGCATGAATGCAATAAATTTTGGAGGTAACTCACCTGCCAATCGTACTTTCGCCTCAATTAACCAACGGATGTCAGCAGGTAAGTTATTCCTCATGAGTAATCGCATGCGTTCGGACCGAGCTTTATAGATCGTAAAGAGGGCATTCTGAGGAAGTGAAGGGAATCGCTTGTGAAGCTTCGCTAGAATCTCGTTTCTGTCCATACTTTCTCCTCAGAATGTCAGTTATAATGGGAAACTGAAGTAACCGACTTGATTGTCACGGAGTACCGTTATCCGCCACTTCACCGGGGTAACAAACTAAAGCACACAAACAGAGAAACAAATCAAAACACACAAAGAAAATTAAAATCGTCCTCTTATTGAATTTACCTCAAGCTCCAACTGGATGTCGTAAACACTTCTCTCAATGTCTCTGAGTTGGCGTTCTAAACCCTCAACATAGGCTACTAACTCTGGTGGTTGTAGAGCCCAAATGCGATGTGTTTTACAAATTGAATTGCCTTTTGAGATGAGTTTTGACACGTTGAAGTGGTTTAAGAATGTTCAGGAGGAACGGTCTAAGTAAGGTACTCATGATTAAAAATAATAAGGGAACACTTAATAGTTAAACAAACACACTTATGCAAAAATAATTTCAATAAGAAAGAAAAAAATCAAATCAACGAAAAGAAAAAAAAAAAAAATTCAATTCAAATTTGGTGGGTCACTCAAATTTATTTCGGTGTCTTCTCCATGTGGTTGGTACTCTAGATATGGCTTTAATCTTTGACCATTAACTTTAAACGTGACACCGTTCTTTGGGTCCTTAATTTCAATTGCCCCATGTGGAAAAACAGTATGAACAATAAATGGACCAGACCAACGAGAGCGTAACTTACCTGGGAATAGGTGCAAGCGAGAATTGAATAAAAGTACTTTCTGACCTGGAGTGAAAGATTTTCTCATAACGTGCTTGTCGTGGAAGACTTTCATCCGCTGCTTGTAAATTTTGGCATTTTCGTATGCATCATTGCGAATTTCTTCAAGTTCTGCCAGTTGTAATCTTCTTTCTGAGCTGGCTTGTTGCATGTCAAAGTTAAATTTCTTGATGGCCCAATACGCATGATGCTCGAGTTCCACAGGTAGGTGGCAAGCTTTTCCATACACTAGCCTATAGGGTGACATCCCAATCGGGGTCTTGAAAGCCGTTCTATATGCCCATAATGCATCATCAAGTCTTAATGACCAATCTTTTCTGTCTGGCCTCACCGTCTTTTCTAATATGTGCTTTATTTCTCGATTGGAGATCTCAACTTGGCCACTGGTTTGCGGATGATACGGGGTCGCCACTTTGTGTGTGATTGAATACTTTGTCAAAAGAGATTTGAATGCTTTGTTACAAAAGTGGGCACCACCATCACTGATTATCGCTCGAGGGAATCCAAAGCGTGAAACAATGTTGCTTTTCAAAAATCCTATCACCACCTTATGATCATTGGTTCGACATGCAATTGCTTCTACCCATTTTGATACATAGTCAACAGCAACCAATATGTATTGATGGCCAAAAGAAGAGGGAAAGGGTCCCATGAAGTCGATACCCCATACGTCAAAAATCTCAACCACTAAAATTGGATTTAGTGGCATCATGTTCCTTCGCGTAATGCTCCCCATTCGTTGACACCTATCACATGAAGAACAGAAAGTATAAGCATCTCGAAATATAGTTGGCCAATAAAAACCACATTGTAAAATTTTAGTCGCTGTTTTCTTAGCACTGAAATGGCCTCCACAAGCTTGTTCATGGCAGAATGAAAGGATATTCTGAATTTCACTTTCTGGAACACATCGTCTAACAATTTGGTCTGCACAATACTTGAACAAATATGGGTCATCCCAAAAGAAATTCTTTATCTCTGCAAAGAATTTAGCCTTGTCTTGCTTGGTCCAATGCTCTGGAAGTTTACCTGTAACAAGATAATTAACTATATCAGCATACCAAGGTAATACTTCCACATTCATTAATTGTTCATCTGGAAATGACTCATTCAATGGTAATGGCTTTATAATTGTATCAAAATGTAGACGAGAGAGATGGTCCGCCACAACATTTTCTGTCCCTTTTTTATCTTTGAATTCCAAGTCAAATTCCTGCAAAAGTAACACCCAACGAATTAGTCTAGCTTTTGCATCTTTCTTTGTGAGAAGATATTTCAGAGCAGCATGATCTGTGAAAATAATTATTTTACAACCAATGAGATAAGATCGAAATTTTTCCAATGCAAACACTACTGCTAGCATTTCTTTTTCAGTAGTTGAATAGTTCAATTGTGCATCATTCAATGTCATACTAGCATAGTAAATAACATGGGGAATTCGATCAACTCTTTGTCCTAATACTGCTCCTACTGCATAATCAGATGCATCACACATGAGCTCAAATGGTAAGCTCCAGTTTGGGGGCTGAATGATGGGTGATGATGTCAACAAATGCTTTAATTTTTCAAACGCAACAAGACATGAATCATCAAAGACAAAAGATACATCCTTAGCAAGTAAATTGCATAAGGGTCTAGAAACTTTGCTAAAATCTTTAATGAAACGTCTATAAAAACCAGCATGCCCAAGGAAAGATCTTACTTCTCTGACTGTTTTGGGTGGAGGAAGATTAGAAATGAGATCCACCTTGGCTTTGTCAACCTCAATACCTTTGCTCGAAATGATGTGACCGAGAACAATACCTTGTTTTACCATAAAATGGCACTTCTCCCAATTTAAGACTAAGTTCTTCTCGATACATCTCTGCAGAACTAGTGTTAGATGATGTAAACATTGATCAAACGAGTCACCAAAGACAGAAAAATCATCCATAAAGACTTCAAGGAAACGTTCAACCATATCAGAAAAAATGCTCAACATGCATCGTTGAAATGTAGCAGGTGCATTACATAATCCAAATGGCATCCTCCTATATGCAAAAGTGCCAAAAGGGCAAGTGAAAGTGGTTTTCTCTTGATCTTTTGGTGCTATGGGAATCTGATTATATCCTGAGTAGCCATCTAGAAAGCAATAAAATTCATGGCCTGCTAATCTATCAAGCATTTGATCGATAAATGGTAAAGGAAAATGGTCTTTACGTGTGACAGAATTCAACTTTCTATAATCAATGCATACACGCCATCCTGTAGTTACTCTAGTGGGTATCAATTCATTATCAGCATTGGTAACTACTGTGACTCCTGACTTTTTGGGGACAACTTGTACAGGACTGACCCATGAACTATCAGAAATTGGGTAAATGATACCTGCGTCTAATAGCTTAAGGACTTCAGTTCTTACAACTTCTTTCATGTTAGGATTTAACCGACGTTGCATTTCCCTACTAGATTTAGCATTTTCATCAAGGTGAATGTAATGCATGCAATCTGCAGGGTTTATACCTTTTATGTCTGCTATGGTCCATCCTAATGCTCCTTTATGCTCTTTTAAAACATCCAACAACTTACCTTTTTGTTCGTCATTGAGGGATGAAGAGATGATTACCGGTAGAGCACTTTCTTCCCCAAAAATGCATATTCCAATGTGTTGGGCAATGGTTTGAGCTCAAGTTTTGGTGGTGATTCTGATGATGGGATGAGTTTCTTCTCTGATGGTGCTAGTTGTTCAACTCTTGACTTCCATTGATTAGTGTCCATAGATGGTGCTGAGTCAAGTAGGGCGTTGACCTCTTCAACCGATCTGTCAATATCAAAATCCAAACCAAAGTGAGTTAAACATGTTTGTAAAGGATCATCACTGAGGTTTGAAATAAAAGTGTCATCAACTAATGCTTCAATTAAATCCACATCAACAATTCCATCATCTGCACTGTGAGGTTGTTTGGCAATGTTGAAGATGTTCAGTTCCATAGTCATATTGCCGAAAGACAACTGCATATTTCCAGTTCTACATTGAATGTGAGCATCCGCAGTTGCCAAGAAAGGTCTGCCTAGGATAATAGGGATGTGCTTCCTTGAATCCTGTATTGGTTGAGTGTCAATTACAATGAAATCAACAGGAAAATAAAATTGTCTACCTGGATAAGCACGTCCTCCACAATACCACGAGGTATTTTCGTGGACCGATCTGCAAGTTGTAACACCACTGGAGTTGGGTGTAATTCGCCAAGTCCAAGTTTCACAAATACTGAATAAGGCAACAAATTTACACTAGCTCCTAAATCCAACAAAGCATTCTCAATTGTGTGGTTCCCTATACTACATGAGATAGTGGGGGATCCTGGGTCTTTGCATTTTAAAGGAATTTTATGTTGGAGTATAGAACTAACGTTTTCTGTTAAAAATGCCTTCTTTTGAACATGCATATTTCTCTTTTTAGTACAAAGATCTTTAAGAAACTTGGCATAAGATGGAACTTGTTTAATAGCATCAAGCAAAGGGATATTAACACTTACCTGTTTGAAGATTTCGAGAATCTCACCTGTGGATTTTCCCTTCTTGCCTTTAGCTAACCTCTGGGGGAATGGAGCTTTTGAACGTATTCTCGTGGGTTTTTTTCTTCTTTCTCCTCCGGTGATGAGTCCTCAACATTCACAGGTACAATTTGATTTTCTTTGGTCACCGGCATCTCCACTTTATTGTCGACTTCTTTTCCTTTTCGCAAGGTCATGACTGCTTTGACCTCTCCATGCTGCTGTGGTGAACTGGTACTTGCTTCATGTACTCCTTTAGGATTAGGCACTGGTTGACTTGGAAATTTACCCTTCTCAACAGTCATTGCCAAGGTCTGAACGAAGAAGCAAGTTGTCCCACCATCTTTTCAAGGCTTGAAACTGATTGAGCTTGTGAATTGAAGCCTGCTCTCAACTCATTTCGTAGTCCATCAATGGTGCGGTTTTGTTGCTCAATCGTGGAGTGAGTAAGATTCTTGAGATTCTGGAATGAATCTTCCCATGGTCTGGGTTGAGAGTAGTTCTGGTTTTGATTGTATGGTCTGAATGGGGCTGAGAGGCTTGAGGCACTTTTGGAATTTGTTGCATTGGTGGAGCTGGAGCTGCTGGTCCATTTTGTTGGAATCCTTGAGACCATGAAAAATTGGGGTGGTCTCTCCATCCAGGGTTATATGTGTTGGAGTATGGGTTGTAATTTGATGGCTTTCTCATTACACCTATGGCATTGGCTTGATCTGGATATGAGTCAAGGTCATGTGCCTCTGTTGATTTAGCAGTCGATAATGATGCTATTTGTCGAGAGAGACCTTCAATTATCGCTTTGACTTCTTTAATTTCTGAAGTTGACTCGCCAATTTGAACCTCATTTACTCCTTAATTCTTCTAGTATTCCTGAGTGATCGACTCCGTTGTTGGAATTATCTGCTTGTCGCTGGAAGAATTCCCAAATTTCTGATGCACTTTTTGACATTAGCTCTCCTCCACTTGTTGCCATTAGCCATTCTTGCACATTTGGTAGTAATCCCTCCAAAAAGTATTGGCACTGGTGCCATTTCTCGTACCCATGATGTGGACACTTCAAGAGTAGCCCATTGAATCTCTCCCACGTTTCGAAAAATTGCTCGTCCTCTCTCTGAGTAAACTCTGAGATTTCCCTGCGAATAGCATTGGTTTTATGCACTGGGAAATATTTATTCAAAAATTTTGTTACCATTTGTTCCCATGATGAAATGCTATTAGCAGGCAAAGTATTTAACCATGAACGAGCTCTATCCTTTAAAGAAAATGGGAATAATCTAAGTTTTACATCATCATCTGAAAAATTCTCATATTTAAATGTTTGACAGATGGCATGAAAATCATTCAGATGATTATATGGGTCCTCATTTTCTAGGCCATAAAATGTGGGGAGACAATTTAGCACACTAGGTTTTAATTCAAAACTCCTAGCAGCTACATTTGGGTATCTTATGCATGATGTGCTCAAATTAGCTAAGGGACTAAAATAGTCCTTAAATGGCCTCTCCTGTGGTGCTTGTAGATCCATTCCAAATTTATTTTTAATGTGCTTTTGTGTGCGAAGTGTTTTTTCTAATTCAAGGTCTATAGGTTCAAGATTAGGTAATAATGACCTACGACCACGCATGCAAAACAAATAAAATAAAAATAAAGATGAGAACAAAACGAATAAAAATAAAGAAGAGGGAGAAATTACAAGACTAACCTTATTGCGCAATTACAACCTTAATATATAAATACACAAAAAAAATACGTGAAATAAATTAACTAAAAATAAATTAATAAGATAATAAAAAAAATTACAAAGAAAAAATAAATTGAAAATTAAATTACAGAATTTTAAAGAAGAGAAAAAGAAAAGAAATACTAACCTTTATATGTAGATTCACTTTTTTTTTCTTTTTCTTTTTTGATAATTAAAAAAAATACAAAAAAAAATAATAAAAGAAATAATTCACAAAAATTAATTCTATGAATTAAAATTACTTACCTCCCCGGCAACGGCGCCAAAAACTTGTTGTGCAAATTTTAATGTACTCGCAAGCGCACGAATCTATTGTAGTGTAGATCAATGGTGACGAGTGTCGATCCCACGAGGAGGTTGATTTTAATTATATATAGAATTAATTTTGTAAATGGGTGGTTGAAATTGTGGTGGGAGTGATTTAAATTACCCTAGAATTGGAATTGAAATGGCGATAATAAGTTCTAAAATTGGAATTAAAATGGCGAGAATAAATTGAAGAGGAAATCTATTAAATTGACGTACTTGGGTATCTGGATCCGTATCAACATGCATCATGGGCTAAATAATCCGTATTAATACCAATTAAATCATGAGGGGGGAATCCACACCTCATGAACCACGCTCTAATAAATATGGTGCTAAGGGCTTATCGTGCCAAATAATAATAATCCTTGTACTAGAGGGCCGGTGAAACCAAGGCGGTACTAGACAAGATTAGTATTATTTGTCGACGAGAAGTCAAAACATCCACAAAAACTAGAGGGGAAGAGAAAATAAATTTACCAAATAAAGCCCATGACACATGTTGAGACTTCACCTTCAACCCAAGCTTGAAAGAAAATTAGCCACTCATAATTGAACTAGGGGCAAAATGGGAATTTATTAAAATACGAAGAAAATACAAGATAGAGAGGGAATTATAGAAAATGGATCCCAAAAATGGATTCAGAGATATCAAATTAGGGGGGGGAGGCCCCCTTTTTATAGATACATAGAGTAAATCATGGTCATCGGATTAAAAACAGTTTGGACGCTCAGGATTGCGCCACGTCATCAGTCAACAGTCCACGGTTTGACCACGCGGATGAACAGTAACACGGTTTGACCCGGATGAACAGTAACACGGTTTGGTTGAAAATAATCCTGTGTGATGCATGCACCGTACGCGAGATTTTTCGTCCACTGATATGCTGCCACGTCACCATCAACAGTATATAAGAATTTTAGTCCAACAGGATCGTGACACCTCATCAGTCAATGCCACGTCATCGGTCAATGCCACGTCATCGATTTGTCTATATGAACAGTGTCGTGAACAGTAACGTAGACAGTACCGTACCCATGAATAGTACCGTACATGTGAATAGTGCCATTTTTCCTTTTATACTCCTCCTAAGGTTTTCAACCGTCCTGAGTTCAAAAGTGATGTCCGTTTTGCCGTCTGATCTCTCCTTTATTGTGAAATGACTATAATGCCCCTAAAATACATAAATTACTTAATTAAAATAAAATACATGTAATTAAACCACAAGAATGTTAAATACATAAAAGTAAGGGTTGTTAGTAAGACTTGAAATGTAAAATGACGGTTTTCTCCTTTATAAATATGCATTTTCTAACACTCAACAATATGATTAACCTTTTTATGGATATCAATCAAGGATTCATTTTGAGCTCTAGCATTTTGTGTTTGCCAGTTGAGAACAGCTTCAAAAGGTTTGGGGTCTTTTAGGTGGCTTATGGGAGTTATGGCTGAAGGAATAAAGGGCTTGGTTATGACCTTTAGTTGTGGATTAGTATGGGTTTCAAGAGTAGGGAAATTAGAGGAATAATCTTGGAAGGTGGATGAGAACATCATACAAGCCATAGGCTGTACGAGTGGTGTGGATTGTTGAATAGTGGACAGGATTTCAGTTTAGCAATTTTTTACAATCCATCTAAGTTCCTTTTGATATATGGGTAAAGGAGCTGGTGGTGGTGGAGGATTATGAGGTGGTTTAGGTTAGTGATGGGAACACTGAGTTTTAGGTGTTTTCTTTTTTGGTTTTCTTCTCCGTTGTTGGTCAATATCATCTTCTTCCCAATCATCCCAACAAGGACAATCTGGGTCACAATTTCCTGATCCTGGTGAATCCCAAAGAAAATGACCATTAAGTTTGGCAGGGTAGATAGAATATCCTTATGAATTGAATCCTGTGATTGGCAGCTTTTCTTGGCCTGTCTGAACAGCAGTAACCATTGTATAATAGGTGAATGAGAGCCGTGGAGGCTCCTCTGGTGCTGTTGGTGGAGGTCGAAATGTCATTCGAATAGTTCCATCAGATCTTCTTTCAAACATACTCTATGTGAAATCCATTCCAAGGGCATGAGTTTTATGAGTTCATGTCAAGGGATCTGTCTTGGAATTTGGATGATGGTAGGGATCTGATCTGATTCTGCCAACACCATGAGGGCGTCAGAGTGGTGTTCAAGTGTCGGAATATCTAAGGCATGGTTCTGAAGCCTATAGAACAATTGATGGTGAAGAGTTGCAATTTTGGCAGAGGAGATTTATTTTGCGCCTTGAATTTACACTAGGACTTGCAATGCGGTGGAAAGATTAGGGTCTTGAAGAGAAAGGTTAAAATTTGGATAAAAAGTGAGTAAAACACTTCCAGTATGAAGAGTGGTTAAGACAGTACCAATAACAACATCTTGATAATGGGTAAATCTAGTGTCTAGCATAGCAATTCTGGCTGTGACTGGTAATCATTTCCTACCATGTAAGGTTAGGATTAGTCTGACTCCTCCGATATGGAGATGAGTATAGCCTTCTCTTTGCCAATTGGAAATCAACTCTGGGGGAATTTCCAGAGTGACATATTGTTCAACTGTGGTAGTCTGAAGGGAACATTGATCCAATCTGGAGGACTGGATGTATTCTTTTGGATGTGGTCGTTTGGTGGAAATAAGAGTGCGAGTACTACGAGTAAAGGAGTGTGAGCGTTTGTAAAGATGATAAGGGCTAAGAAGTGGAAAAGATGATTTATTGATCTGAGCATATTTAGGGATATAGGAATATTCAACTAAATTTTCGATTTTATGGGCAGTGTGTTTGGAACAAGATTTAGGTAAGGAGAGTATAGAAGAAAGGGAAACAGAAGTGATGATAGAAGAAGTAGAAGATGTGTTGGAAGAAGTTGATGCCATGAGTAGGAAATTCTCTCTGTCTTTGAAGGCTCGTTTTGAAAAGAAGTAGAAGTAAAACTTATATCATACCACTTTGGTAGGAAAACAGATTAGGCTCTGATACCATAGACAGAGAAAGGTGAAAATGGAGGAAATGGAACTTATTTAAGGGTTAAGAGAGAGTAGAGGAAGTGATTGAGAGGTTCAAATTGACCAAAAGAGGACAAAAATCTGGCCAAAATTGAAGAAACCTGTTCGGCTGCCCTTAGGGTTTTGATTCGGGAAAATCGAATTTGGGGCTTTATTTGATGTTTTTAATCAGTAAAAGTTGTCTAATGATGATTAGAAATGATTCCAACAGAGTGATTTGGAAAGAAAATGCAAGAAAAATGATGGATTGGAGAGAGAGAGAAATCTTCGGTTTTGCGTTAATAGAGAAAACAGTGAGAGGGTAATGAAGATGAGGAAGAAAACCCACCCTAGGAACAGTTTATATTGTACGAAAACGGTGAGATGTTTTCTGTAATCGGCAAGCTGATAAATTCCAGATAGCACTTAATCAAAAACGGTTAACGGGTAGTCATTAACGATGAAGGAGTAAATTCCAGTGAGCTCTTTGTTTTTAATCGGTTTACCGTTTTCAACAAATAGTTTGCCGATAATTTATAGATATCAAATCCTAGTTTCTGGATTTAAACGGTACAGTGTTTATGGAGAAATGGTTATTTGTTTATGTTATCTATGATTTTGCACATTTGTTTTAATATTTGGCCAACAAATAATACATTCCAAGATCATTTCATTGATTCAAAATGTTTTGAGGGCCAGTTTAATGCATGATTCATGCACTCACGTGTATTTAAACAATAAATTCATATAAGCATTCAAAAAATTAATAATTCCAACACATCACTTATATATCATGCTCAAACACTTCATAGACATCAACAATCATCAATCAATCAATTTTAATAGATTCAATAACATGAGTAGAAATGTTAATGTGAAAATTTCATCATCCCAAGTTTATGCTGACTTTTTGAAAATTAATCTTCGCAAAGAGGTTTTGTAAAAATATCAGCAAGCTATTTTTCCGTGGAAATAAATTCTAATGCAATATCTTCCTTTTGAACATGATCTCTTAAGAAATGATTTCTAATCTCTATATACTTGGTTCTAGAGTGCTGAATGAGATTCTTTGAAAGATTTATAGCATTAGTATTATCACACTTGATATGATTTTTTTGAAGATTAATACTATTATCATTAAGTGTTTGTTTCATCCAAAGAGCTTGTGCACAACAACTACATGTGGCAATATATTCAGCCTCTGTAGTTGAGAGTGCAACCGAATTTTATTTTTTACTAAACTATGAAATAAGTGAATGACTTAGAAAATGGCAAGTTCCACTAGTACTTTTTATATTAACTTTATAACCGGCAAAATCCGCATCTGAATAACAAGACAAATCTATATGAGTTCCTCTAGGATACCAAAGGCCAAGATCTATGGTTCCACTCAAATAATGAAAAATTCTTTTTACAGTAAGCAAATGAGATTCCTTGGGACATGATTGAAATCTTGAACACAAACATATACTAAACATGATATTGGGTCTACTTGCAGTTACGTAAAGTAAAGAGCCGATCATACCTCGATACATTTTGATATCAACTTTTTTGCTTTTTTCATCTTTGTCAAGCTTGGTTGTTGTGCTCATTGGAGCTCTTTTGGTCTTTGATTCATTAATGCCAAATCTCTTGAGTAGGTCTTTCACATACTTAGCTTCATTTATGAAAATTTCTTCTTCGTTTTATTTTATTTGCAGCCCAAGGAAGTACTGCAACTATTCTATCATACTCATTTATAATTCTTTACTCATGCAAGATAAAAAAATTTTTACAAAACAATTCATTAGTAGAACCAAAGATAATATCATCAACATAAATTTGAACAAGAAGTATATCTTGATTCTTATGCTTAACAAAGAAAGTAATATCCGCTTTACACATCAAAAGACCGTTATCCAACAAGAAATTTTTAAGCCTGTCATACCATGCTCTAGGTGCTTACTTTAATCCATACAATGCTTTTGACAACTTGTAAATATGATTTGAAAATTTTTAACGTTCAAAACCAAGGGGTTGTTTCACATAAACTTCCTCCATAATATAACCATTTAAGAAAGTAGTCTTGACATCCATTTGAAATAAAATGAAATCTTTATGATTTGCAAATGCTAAGAACATCATAATGGATTCTAATCTAGTTACAGGTACAAACATTTCATCAAAATCAATTCCCTCTTCTTGGTTGTAACTTTGAGTCACTAATCTAGCTTTATTCCTTACAACCACACCGGATTCATCCATTTTGTTTTTAAATACCCATTTAGTGCCTATAATGAATTGATGTTCTGGTTTAGGAACAAATTCCCACACATTATTTCTCTCAAATTAATTTAACTTCTCTTGCATTGCCATAATCCAAGATTCATCATTTTCTGCGTCCACAAAGGATTTTGGTTCAATTTGAGATTTGAATGCATCATGCTCACAAATATTTCTAAATAATGATCTAGTTGTTATGCCAAGTGAGAGATGTCCTAAAATCAAGTCTTTAGGATGAGAAAAAACATACCTCCACTCATTGGGGAGTGATTGAGAAGTACTTTCATTTTGATCTGCATTCGTTTCTTTATGTTGCTCCTCTTGATTTCCATGTGGTACATCCTTTTGGTTATTTTTTTATTACTCTTCTTGTAATTCTTCATCTGCATCATTATCAACAACAACTTTCTCCGTAGAGGAGGGGTTAGATTCATCAAACGTAACATGCATATATTTTTCCATAACTTGAGTTTGGTACCCAAGAAAGATGCCAATATCGGATTTTGGATCAAATTTGCCAAGATTATCTTTTGTATTCAAAATAAAACATTTGCATTCAAAAACTTTAAAATAACCAATGTTGGGTTTCTATCTTTTCAAAGCTCTTATGGAGTTTTATTGAGATAATGTCTAATCAACACACAATTTAAAACATAACAAGCGGTGTTGATGGCCTCGATCCAAAAATACTTAGGTAAAGAATTTTCATTCAACATTGTCCTAGCCATTTCTTGAATCGACCTATTTTTTAAATAAAAAACTTCATTTTGTTGTGGAGTTCTAGGTGATGAAAACTTATGCACAATGCCTAAATTATTGCAAAAGATTTCAAATGCATAATTTTCAAACTCTCCTCCATGATCATAATATCATACCCTTTTTCATTTTAAATTTTCTTACAAAACACTTTAAATGCATCAAGAACATCATCCTCATTAGCTAAGAATAATACCAATGTGTATCTTAAAAAATATCAACAATTACAAAAGCATAATACTTGCCACTTAAACTAGCATACCTTGAAGGTCCAAATAAATTTATATGAAATAATTGAAGAGGTTTTGAAATAGAAATATGATTTTTTTCTTTTAAAAGAGGTTTTGATTTGTTTACCAAATTGGCATGCTTCACAAATTCTATCTTATTTAAATTCGATTTTTGGAAGACCTTTAACTAAGTCGCTTTTGGAAATATTTAAAATTAAATCCATGCTTGCATGTCCTAATCTTCTATGCCATAACATTTATCATGTGTAGATGTACAATCTATATCAATGGTATAAATATTAACACATTTATTTTTTACAAATAATAACTTCCATTACATGCATTTTCAATAACACATCTAGTCTTATAAAAAACAACTTTATAACTCTTATCATACAATTAACTCGAAGTCAAAAAGTGATACGAACCCTGTTAAGAACTAATGCGACTCTAATCAATTTTGTCTCTAAGATGGCTTCTAAATCTAAAATTGAACGGAACCGCAACCCAATACTTAATGAAGCACAAACATTGGTATGTGAAGATGCCACAATCAGTTATGAATGAATTGATTGATAGGTCGAGAGTTTGAACGCCACGAAAATTTGATAAGTTCAAAGAGTTTGTTTAAGAACCAAAGAGAATTAATTCTCTCACCAATTGTATCAAAATTGATCTATCTCAGTTTATTAGATGTGAGTACATTATATACGGATGGTTACAAGAATTTTTAGAAATAAACCCTAAACCAAAATCGATTTGGAGTCCTAATCTAAAGCAAATAAGAAAGGAATCTAAATCAAATCAGAATTCTACCCTAAAGCAAATAGAAAAGAATATAAATCAAATCATAATCATAATCTAAAGCAAATAGTAAAGAATCTAAATCAAATCAGAATCCTAATCAACTTAAATAAATGTCTTACATCAATTAAAATGGAAACTAGACAATCAAAAGAGAAATAACTGATTTTTTTTTTGTTTGCCACTAGCCTCCTGAAGAAACAAGAAAGTATTCGAAAAGGGAAGTAATGTATTCTCAAAACAGGAAAACATCCAAAAAGGAAAGTAATATATTTTCCTACTGTAATGTACAAGCCAACTTCTTGATTCAGATTTCATGGAAGTGATTATTTGGAAACTTCAAGAACCTAAATCACACATTTAATGGTCTAAATATAATGTTCGAACATCTACGAATTTGATTGAGCCCAAGTTGCTTGAATAAATCAATTAAGGGCTTCTTTGAATTTCCTTACACTAGCTCTTGTGACGGGTCTAACGGGAACTTGAATAAGATCTAAATATACCTCATCCCACGTGCTTGTGATAGTTTTGTCATGAATTTCATCAAAAAGCTTGCTAGCTCATGTTGTCCAAGCTTTCGCTAACTTAAATTAAATCATAAGAATGTAGGATAATGTCCTAACATTCCCATTACCTAATCAGTACATATTACTCTTTTTGTCACATTTTCTATTATGTGGAAGGATAGTGTGAACTCTACTCATGGCTGAGTTGGCTATTGCACTATATAAAACAAAGCTTAACTCAAGCTTAAAAACTAATGTAAGATTTGAAAGTTGTTCGAATCTTATGTGTACACTTAGTTAGTTTCAGGTTCAATCTCTGAAAACATAGAACAATGTACTAAACAATTTTTTTGCTTGAAATTTATGTGCTAATTTGTGTTGGTGATCTTTGAACAGGGTACCTTATGTTAAGAAAATGGGAATAAGATTTTCAATAATCAGCCACTCATACTTCGGCGTGGTTTTGATCACCAACATTGCTGGTGAAGGGGAAGTTCTTATAGTATCAATCAAAGGGTCAAAAGCAAGATGGCAAGCAATGTGAAGAAACTAGGGAAAAAACTAGCAAAGCAATTCTTATCTCAATCGAAGCCTGTTGTTTTAAGTCGCCACCAGTAATGATAGAATTATGACAAGCATGACTATGGTACCTTCTAAGTGGCAGCTCGAACAGACCTTTGAAGTTGGCCAATTTTAAAGAATCTCTTTTTATTAAATATTTTATTATTTTTCAAACAAAGAATTGTATTAAATGCAAAGATGGGTTACAAAAATTTGTATAATGCCTTCTATAATTTATATTTGTTAGGAAGAGTATGTACTTTATAAGTAGAAGCCTTGAAATATTGAGGTGACTAAAAACAGCACCTGCTAGGTTTTTCATATAAATATAGCTTTCACAAATATAATTCTCTGATTACATTTTTTTTACTTCTGTTTTCAAATTTGGACAAGCCAATTAGGAGCTACGTGTGGATTAATTAAGTACTCCTATTATATAAGGAAATTTAAATCTAGCATTATTAAATGTGTTTATAAACTTATTCATCTGTTGAAATTGAAGCCCAAAGCCTGAGCTCTAAAAGGGTTATTTTTACATACCTCCTCTGGGGCTTTATATGTTTGTAATTTAATAGAATGTATCGGGATACTTTTACAAAACTACCCTACTATTAGTACAAAGTTATAAATAGCATCAATACAAAAAGGCTACAATCATAAAAGCTTATTTAAAATTTAAAAAAAAAACTTAAAAACTTAATTGTAGCAACATTAGTAGGCGCGAAGTACCTACTGCATCACTTCATTACTCGATCCAATTCATTATCCATTGTGTAATGTTTGAAAATAACACTTCTCTTCACAAAAGTGTAAATATTATGCAAAAATATTTACACTTTCACACAACACTCACCTCTCGGCAGCAACTATTTGGAAACAACCAAGTATTATTGAGCTTGAGGATCAAGATTTATCACCATTTTGAACTTACAATAAGACAAGCTTGAGTGGTGGTAGCAAACTACCAACAAGCGAGTGCAAACGACAATGTGGTTTAGCAATTGGTATTAGAGCTTTGAAGAATTTAGTCTCCATTAACACTGTTGCATGTAATTTATACCTTCGGTTTTCTTCATTTTGGGTATATAAGATGAAAAATTTGGTGTTGCCATGTTGTTGAATTAGTAGAAAAATCATACTGATGGTTATTATCCTATAATGAATCAACTATGCAAAAACTGTTCATAGCTTAATAAAGCATATAAATGCATAAAATTGTAATCTTTATGTGATTGGGAATGGAAAAAAATGGGTAAGTTTTTTTCAAGTCAAAGGCTATATTCTTGTGAAATAGCTTTTATTTTCCTTGCCTAGCTGGTAAAAATGATAATGGATATTTGGGTCTCTGTGATGGATGTTTGTTCATTTATTTCATAATGCATGATTGTAGGAGAACAAATAGTGCTGGTATTGTCACATATTGCAAGTTGCAGCCACTATTTAGAGTTTAATAAAGCATATAAATGCATAAATTTGTAATATTTATGTGATTAGGAATGAATTATATAAGCTTTTGCTATTGAATTTATACAAGATTCATATGAAAGTATGGCAACAGTTCTATCACCTGTTGAAGAACCTAAACCTGAAAAAATGAAGAGGATATGCACTCTATTAGCAGTGAAGAAGACTTCAATCAATTTAAAAATGATGAGCTTGATGATGTGTCTATTAGTTTGGAGATGATAGTAGTACTGAATCAAATTATAGTAATGGTGAGGATGCCTAAAAAGCTTGTTGTAAATACAAGGCAAACTCAAATGGTTTTAAGTTTGCAGCTGATGGTAAGGGATTACACTTTAGCTTGGTTAGCTATTTAAGAATAAGGATGAATTTAGGAATCTAGTCAAAGTAATTACAATCAAGAATGGCTTCAAACTTGAAAGAGTGAAGAAAGAAAAGTCGAGAGTCACATTTAAGTGTGATGTCGAGGGTTGTACTTGGAGGATACAAGTTCTAACTTGAATAAGAGGCAGTTTCAAATCAAGAAACATTGTTTAGAACACACTTATGTACGAAAAAAAATAAGAATTATGAGGCTATCTCAACCTAGATAATTATTACCTCCCTTCATCTATTTAGAGCTAACACTGAGCTACCAATTGATGTGCTTAGATCAAAGCTCTTTAGAAAATATAGGATAACATTTTGAAATCAGAGGCTATACAAGGCAAAGAACAAAGCTTTAGAGCAGTTAAGCTAAGATCATAAAGCAAGTTATACGAAAATGTTCAGGTATATGCATGCAATTATTGTTTTGAATCCTAGATTGATAGAATAAGATGCTCTATATGTGATCAATGGGCCACAATAAGAGGGCTTGTAAAGAGCCTGTGAGGTCTTTGAATATCAACAAACTTGAAATGAAGAGAAGATCTTCGAAGGTCAGTTCGTATGTTTTTTCGTATTTGAACCTTATCATTATCAAATTGTTATATCTGTAATACAAATTAATTTGTGTGCGTGTATGTGTATGTGTGTAGAAAAACATGAAATGATCTACGCCAATAAATCGTGATGATAGATATGGTTCATGGGCCGCACCTGTTGGAAATGTGGTCTCAACTTAATCCAATCTCATTGGACCCAATATTTTCTTTACTATTTATTGTATTTTGTGAAAAAATTAGTTTATAGTGATATATAAGAAGAAAATAAAGGTCTTATTAGACTCTTTAATTGAAGGACAATTTTTCATCATTTTACTTTTCATATAAGTAATATACGTCTTATTATTTTTCATCATTTTCACAGTCCACAAACAGTCAAGACGGAAATACTAACAATAGGGAAGATCTGTAAACGTACCTTGATACATTCTTGTAAACTGTAAATACGTAAAATCTTAGGACAGATATGTAAAAGTAACCCAACTCTAAAATAATTGTTCTTTGCCATTGCTAAACATTGGCTTATGAAAAAACTCTTTTCAAATAAATTGAGTCAAAGCAAGGATCCAAACATTTGTAATACTACAAATCAAAATAAGTTTTAATGAATTAAACTAAAATAAAGCAAATGTTGAAAGACATTAATTAGCACCAATCAAACACCTACAGCATCTGACTTCTAAAATGTTAGCGTGACACACGAGCAACGATTTTCGGTAAAACACATCACTTAAATGCCACGTTAATTTGGTAATTTTGCCTGTATCTTTAATTGAAAACATTGTAAAACCCCACAATTTGAGTAACATCATTACATTTACATTATTTTATATTAAAGACAAATATTAGTCAAAAACGTTATGCCCATGTATTCTCTTAGTTTCTCATTTAAAGACGTACATTTTCTATTTCCATCATATAGATTCCTTACTTAATTAGCTTGTTTACAATCAACCTTTCAAGGATAACAACTATTTCTAATGATTGTGGACACATTATCTTCTCATTTTTCGAATCAAAGATATAAGATGTCTCTCTGTATAAAATTAAAAATTTCTTTTAAATATTTAAAAAATAGACCTGATGACCTGGTCTATCGCACCAAAATTTTTAAATTATACCACCATGAAACTGTATGTAAAAGGTTCCAGTACACATCTTATTGCCAATATTACATTGGAAGGGTAATCTTGAAGATGGGATCGAATTGGTCATATTAATAAATTATGTATTTAATTTAGAAAGCCTAAATGATAGGCAGCCAGATGTTATTATGCCATATAAAGGCAAATTAAAATTTTTTCCATTGCGTCGTTTTCATTTTTATATGCTTTCATTCTTCTCTGTTTCTTTCAGTATCAAACGAAACAGTGGAGGCTTTCTTCTTATAAGAAGTAAAACAAACAAGCAGTAATCCCTATAAATTTTTTTCTTTTTATTTTAATAATTAAAAAGGTAGTTTTGTTTACATTTCAGATTCTCTCAGATTCGTACTCTTGAGGTTAATTGATTTTTCTTTTAAACTAATTTAGCAGATCTAGGGTTTTTCAATCTGAAACTCTCGTAAATCGCAATTCAATTCCGCTTTTCTATTTTGTTGAATTTGATTGTCCCATCGTCATTGTTACAGTTCAGCTTGTTCGGCTGCTGGTTGATTTGCTGAAATTTTTTGACAAATTATGATTTAAAATAATGTAAGTATGCGTGTACGCGTATACGTACAGTATTTGTATATGTATGCTTATAAAATTATGTATGTATATTATATATTTTGGTTTTGTGTAGATCGGGATCAAAGTGGAAGAGAGGCGAAGAAGAAGATGAGTGAAGGGCAGAAGTTCCAGTTAGGAACAGTTGGGGCATTGAGTTTGTCGGTGATTTCATCAGTGTCTATTGTGATTTGCAACAAGGCGCTTATTAGCTCACTTGGTTTCACTTTTGGTAGTTTTTTTTTTTTTTATAAAGAAAATTGGTTCTTTAATTCTATTGCTGTTAGATCTAATTCTAATCTGACGCCTTAAATTATGTGATTGATGGGAAATTACTAAGTACTAGCTTTTTCAGAATCTAGGTTACTGACTGTCAGTGAAGATTGATTGTATGATCGTAGAGGAATAATAATGGCTAAGCTTTATGGATTCCAATGTGGTGGTGGGTTGGTATAATTTTTTGGCGATGTTTTTTGTTGGCTTTTCCTTTCCAAGAGTCTTATAATTTATTGGCTTGCAAGAGGATAATGGTGTCTAGTACTTTGTGGTTACAATATATTTCAGAGGGATGATGCTCAGATATATTTGTATAAAGTGTTAAAATGATTCGGATTATATAGCTCCTTTTTGGTTTTTATTCAGTTCATGATGGCCTTATATATTGTGACATGCCAACTCATTGCTTTGAAAACATAGTTGACGTAAATTCATCATGCTTGTGGCAATTTTGAAGATCATGTTGGTGGTTTACTTTTGTATTTACATGGACAGCTTGTTTCCCTCTTGTAAATCTCTTCATTAGTTAATTCTAAGCATATTGTTCCTTTAAAGCAAAAAAGGACAAAACAATCATTATGATCATTCTTGTTTTACTTTGCCGCATTAAATATTGCTTGATCATTTATTCGAATTCCCTCTGAAATGCAGCCACAACTTTGACAAGCTGGCATCTTCTTGTTACTTTTTGTTCGCTTCATGTGGCATTATGGATGAAATTATTTGAGCACAAGCCTTTTGATCCAAGAGCTGTAATGGGATTTGGGGTATTGAATGGGATATCTATTGGGCTGTTGAATCTTAGCTTGGGTTTCAATTCTGTTGGTTTCTACCAGGTAAAATTCCATTCTTCAAGTTGTTACCTGTGATCTAGAATCTTTTGTTGGCTAGAGTGAACCAGATTATCATCTAGCGGTTGTTTAACTTGATAACTTTTCCAGGAGATTTTCAGTACTCCACTGTGTAGCAGAATACACAAAATCATAATAAAAGATATTTTATTTTAGATGTTATGTTTTATCTTCTCTGTTCAATAAATATGTTTTATGTGTTTTTTTTCCCCTTTTTGAAAATAAATATATGCTATGTACTCTGATGTGTTTTAAATTATCAAAGAGCAGGTGTTGCATTTAACTACGTATGTTTCTTTAGATACATACTAGGATCTTGCTGCATCTTTAGATATTGCTATTAGAGATTGCCATTTACGTTCTGCTCGAAACTTTGGAACTAACACTGTAGTCTAGTAATTTAAAATCTTTATAAGGAGATTTGGTTTTCTGATTCCTTTTCCTTGTTTATATTTCATTTTAGATGACGAAACTTGCAATCATCCCCTGCACCATTCTTTTGGAGACTCTTTTCTTCAGGAAGAAATTCAGGTCAATTTTGATCTCACTGCTTTATTAGTATGATAAAATATAGTTATTCCTTTGTTCTTATTGTGTCATTCTACATGAAAGTTTGGTACCCTGCTCCCTTTCAGATTTGGTGTTAGGGACAATTTCTTTATTGGCCAGAAAATAATACCCAATGCTCAAAAGGCATTTGCTTAGAGTAGACCATTGAATCTTGGATTAAGCATTTGTTTGGTTTGGTTCTCTCTGTTAGAACTTTTACAAGTAAGGCTTTGATCAGTTGAGCTTTTACAAGTTGAGTCTTAAGAAAAAAATTGTTGCCTGTTTGATTTTAATTATGGCTTTTTGTAGTGAAAAGAAACTGTAGTGACTTTAAATACAAGTTTGGTTGAGTAAAGTAGGCTATGTTATGAAAATTTATGATGGAATTTGTGAAATAGTGTAAGGGGTTTTTCGGAATTTTAGCATTTAAAGTTTGAGCATCTCCCACTAGACATGGAAATTTTTTTTTTACCCCAATCTCTGAAAGTTGTTCTTTAGTTGCAACCAGTCACCTAAAAATAATTTAAAAGAGTTTTCAATAGAAAAAGAAAAGTTGTGTTCACTTGTTGGAGAGTCATACCAAACAAGCTTGTAGAGAATAAAGACGCTTTCAAGAGAAGCAAGCATTTATATTGGTCATCAAATCTGGTATGTTTGGAAGATAGTTTCCTTGATTTTGCTATCTCGAAATATCATTAGGTTGAGATCTTATGGTTGTTTTAGTCATTTCATTGTTGTGAAATATGCTTGTGTGATTTCTTGGAACTTCTCTCTTTTCCTCTTTTTCAATTGTCTTTAGATATTCTGGATTGTGTTTGTCTTTTAAACCTCGGTCATTATTACTTTCGCACTTTTCACCTTTTGACCGTCTGCGCTTTCTTTCATATCAATCTTATATCGTAGCATTATTTTTCTTTCTCTTTTCTTGCCTAAGCTGTTGCGTTGTTTGTATTAAATTTCCTATACAGCCTGAAGTTTATCTATGCTTTTTGTATTTACTTGTGGCCATCTTTGGTTAAGTGATCTTCTCTTTTTGTTTTCTATCTTCTCTTTTCATGCATAATCGATCCATGTACAGCTTTGTACTAATACTTATTTTAATACTTGCAGTAGGAATATCCAACTTTCATTAGTCATCCTTCTTGTGGGTGTGGGAATTGCAACTGTAACTGATCTTCAGCTCAATGTTTTGGGTTCTGTCTTGTCTCTGCTTGCAGTTCTTACAACTTGTGTTGCTCAGATTGTATCCTCAGCTAAAGTTAGCTTTGCTATAAATTTTCCTGTTTTGTGCCTTCTACTTGTTATTTCCAAATAAGTTATTAACTTTGATCCAGTGGGACCAGATGTTCTCTCATGGCCAGAATTCCTTGCAAATATAAGCCTTAACTAGTTACTCTCAGATGACCAATACCATCCAGAAGAAGTTCAAAGTTTCTTCAACCCAACTGCTGTATCAGTCATGCCCCTATCAGGCTTTAACTTTGTTCGTCATTGGCCCATTTCTAGATGGGCTTTTGACAAACAAAAATGTTTTTGCATTCAAATACACCCCTTATGTGCTGGTAAAATGGCTTTCCACCTTATTTTTCTTTCGTCCTTTGCAACTAATCTTTATTCTTTTCATAATAACTATTTTGTGTATCATTATGATTGCAGTTCTTCATTGTTCTATCGTGCTTGATATCTGTTTCTGTAAACTTCAGCACGTTTTTGGTAATTGGAAAGACATCTCCAGTCACGTATCAGGTCCTAGGACATCTGAAAACATGCTTGGTTCTAGCATTTGGCTATGTTCTTCTTCATGATCCATTCAGCTGGCGCAACATTTTGGGTATCCTGATTGCCGTAATTGGGATGGTACTTTATTCGTATTGTTGCAGTCTTGAGAGCCAGCAGAAGGCTAGTGAAACATCATCTCAACTGCCCCAGGTAGTTGTATAAGTTCTCTTTTGCTTATTTCTATGCATTTTTTCCGTAATCCAAATAAAAAGTAATGAAAGTACTGAATCTTGTCTTCTTCTGAAATGGATTCAGGTGAAGGAAGGTGAAACTGATCCTTTAATCAATGCAGAAAAAGGAACCGGTGATGGCGTTGCCAAAGCTCCAGCGTGGAATTCAAACAAGGACCTACATGCTTGAAACTTGTCAATCATTATTCATTCACTTTTGATAAAATTCTGTAATCTGTTCCAGTGATGAAGATGTTGCTGGTAAGAGTCACCGTGTACTTCGATAGCAGCAGATTGGGTGTTTGGAGATTTCAACGCCAATATATAGTAGGTCCCAAAGACATAACGAGATGCCATTTTATATAGCAGTTTTGGATTTCGAGTTATGAATGAATCAGGCATGAAATAGGATAATATACCAGAAGCTGATTTGTTAAGTGTATACTGTTTCACTATATACTGAAAGAAAAGTTTCATAATTGTTATTTCAGTTTCGTAGTATGTATTTCATTCAATACCACTTGGCTAATGAAAACCTGTGGTCTTGTACGGATGTACCTTTCTCTCCTTAATATCTCAGCATTGAGACTACTGCCGGTACAAGAGATTTAAGAGTATGAATGGCAGCTATACCGTAATAGGCAGTTGAATGAGCCACGTGGCTACTCAACAGTTGGCAACTGCCTTAGGTTTTTTGAGAAGGTTGGCTTAACAGAATCACACAAATTAATAAATAAATAAAACTGATGCGAGCAAAAATGTTTTGTTTGAGAAGCAGCTGCGTTTCCCTATGCTAGCGCTGTACGTACTTTGTTAAGTGACCTTAGAATCATCTTTTTTGAAAGGTATTGTAAATAGAGAGTTAATCAGTTGTCTTTCATTTGAGGAGGCTATTAGACGAGTTGCGAACTGAAAAAATTTGACATGATTAACTAACATAAGCACAACATGAATTAGTGAGTATAAATTATTAAATTTGATACGATTATTTAATAAATTGTATTTGGATGGTTTTTTTCCATGTCAAGTTAAGATTAATATTGTTGATTCATTTATCGGACCAATGACACAATTATATTTTCTATTCTAAATTTAAATATTTAACATAATTCGCTCTTTTGTTTTTATTTTCTTAAAAGGATGAGCATATACACAAGTGTTTGATTTATAAAATTTTGTATAAATTTAGAATTTCAATAAAGAAAATGTGCGTAAAATATTCTTAGACATGGATATTTTATGATATCCATAAATTAAATATGTGTGTATGTGTGTGTGTGTGTCTCTCTCTCTCTCTCTCTATACACACACACACACTAAGCAGGTTATTAGGTAACCCTTCAATATTTTGACTTGATAATTAAATGGGTCGTGTTTGAGTTGACTTGAATTTGATACAATACAAAACTGACACGACATGTACATGATTTGATAACTTATTTTGGCAGCTCTATTTATATGGTTGCGTTTATTAGAACTCCAAGAATTTAATATAGAGGGAGCTTTGTACAGGGAAAATTATATTGTCACAATAATGAGAAGAACATTTAGAACAAAGCCATAGGGTTGGCAAAACCCCAGACCAAGTTCGGGTATCGCAATGCCCGGACTCGGCCCGAATGCAATTTTTAGATGTCCGGGCCGGGTTTTAATCCGGGTACTTGAATTTTATATTTTTTAATATTATGTGTATATATTTTTATTTTTTTGGTAATTTTATAAGTTTTAAATTAATTTTAATAAAATTTGATATGAAAATATAAACTTTAAGTATTTAAAACTTTATATATGTGTAATACATGAGTCACATAAATATAAATATTTAAAATAATATATATTTTATAATTTTTTTAATAAAATCTGAATTTCGGACCAGGCTCCCAGTTTATCAAGTGATACTCAAGACCGACCTGACTTCATACCCGAACCACAATACATGGGTACGAACCGGACAAATATTTTTACCACCCCTACAAAGCCATGCATTTTGTCAAAACTAAATTGTAAAAAAATCTTCAATATTAAAAAATTGTTCATTTATACCCTCGTGAAATGGCATTAAAGCCAAGTTGTTTATTAAAAAATTTTAAAAAAATTGCTTATATTAATTTATACCCGAATGAGGATTATATCAGTTTGTACTATCAATATAACAGGCTACGTACTAGATTATTTCAAAATCAAAAATAAAAATGGATAGAACATTTTATTAATTTAATAGGAGATGCAATATATGATTTAATATTAGATCATGATAATATAACAAATAATATAACAAGGCATATGCAGTACTATTTATTAGAACAATTAGATTTAGATATTAAACATGCAATTGTATCTATCATACAATCATAAATTTAGAGTTGGAGAACTCATAATAATAAAAAAATAGATATTTAAATGTTCCACTGCGCCGAGATGTGAGGTGCAGGTGGTGATGATCACCCCGGGGTATGCGCTAGCGCCCTTGACAGGCACTCCAGGACCTGCCAGGAATATCAATCCGTTGACGAATATATTGATGAACTTGTAAATTTGATTATAATAGATTTTTATCTATTAAGTAAAGGGATGAATATAATTGAAATAATAAAAGAATTAGAAGTAAATAAATACAACTCTTCGTATAATAGTTTAATAGGATATAAAGATCAAATGTATACTCTATCTTATACAAAAGAGATTAGAAAACGATAATATTTCTAAAGATATAATAAATATTACATGTCAAAATACCTCATAGAATCTAAAGAGATGTCAGGAAGATGGTACAATGAATAAATTATCCCAACTAGTAGTAATTTAACAAAATATAGAAACCAATAGGATGTCACCTTCTAACTACATGCAAAGAGAATTTGCTTATGAAAGATTTCAACCCTTTGCTCTATGTGGGGAAATAATCAATTAAATTATATTTCACTATATTTATTAAATAAATTAGGAAATTAAAATTTATCGATAAATGCAAGTAGAACCTCTATAAATTAATATGGTTCGGATCATGTAAAATCTACTAATTGAAAAAAGATATTAAATAATCAATAAATTAATAAGTTATTAATTAACCAATAAATTAATAAGTTATTTATTAATTTACAGAGCTATTACGATTCAATTAACATACGTTTAATAATGAAACATTCAATGCATTTTTCCAATATTGAATATGAATTAAACTATACATTCAATTAACCAAAATAATAAATGCATTGTACCCGTCCACTTAATTAAATAATATTCATGTTACATTAACTTAAGAAAAATTCTATAATAAAAATTACGGCATCAATACCGTGATAAATATAAATACTGTAAATTATATATAAAACAAGTAAATGTAAAATAAATCTAGTAAATTCATACAAGATTATTAATTATTTAAGAAATTAACATTGTTTCTATAGAATTATCATTAAGTATAAACCACTAAATCAATCCACTAAACCATAATTGTTTCTATAGAATTTTAGCGAAAAATATTTTATTCATTTAAAAAATATTTTCTTTAATTAAACAAAGAATAAACCAAAAAATTATACTGAAAAAAGGTGGAATAAGTTTTACTGAATTGGTTTAATCATAAATTCTATATTTATTCCAGGGCATTTGTATGCTTATTTTGTTTTGTTTACTAATATATAGTATATCAATTTATTAGTTTTATATTAATTTACTTATTTTATCTTCCATTTACAAATTTTATGTTTATTTCTAAAAATTATGTTTATTTTATACTTAATGTCGATTTACAAGTTTTATGTTATATTTGTAAGTTTTTATTTTATTTACTAATAATACATCAATTTATAAGTTTTATATTAATTTACTCATTTTACCTTCCACTTACAGGTCTTATTAAAATTTATTTTTTATTTTACAATTAATATTGGTTTACAAGTTTTATGTTAAATTTGTTAGTTTTATGTTTCGTTTACATAATTTAGGTTTAATTACGGCATTGATGCCGTAAATTTAATCATAGCATCATAGAAACTTAATTAAATATATTCAATGAATTAGGTTAAAAATAATTTAATTCATTTATATTCAATTTATCTAACTAATCATTTAACCAAAAAAAAATTCTATGTACTTAATTAAATAGTATTCATGTTAATTAACTTAATTAAATGTGTTCAATGAATTTGATTTAAAACAATCTTTATATAAACAAACACTAAGTCTTCTTTTATTTCATATTAATTTATGATTTGAATGAGACCACACAGTTATATAAGATTTTTTTAAAAAAAATTACCTTATTATTTTATCAAAATTATAAATTTAGTCCATCGGTAAAAATTTATTATCTTATAGAGATTATTAAATTATCAAGTATTAATTTATACAGGTTCTACTATATAGAAAGTACAAGTGAAATATTAGAAATTGATAATCTTAATGATGAAAATATAAACCTAATTAAAAGATTAAGAGATCAAATGAGTAAATAACTTGATCAAGTTAAACAATTAATAAAAGATTTCAATATTGAGGATCATGATGTTTTAAACAAGAAATCACGAATACTATGAGCAAAAATTTAATAGATGGAAAACTAAATAAGTTAGAAATTCAATTAAATAAAATTGAAAAAATTGTTGAGTAACTTGGTGATAAATTTGCTACAAATATACTGGAAAAAATTCATAAACATAGAAGAAAATTTAAATGGAAAAACAAATTCTTTAGAACTAACAAAAGATATTACAAGAAAAACAAATATAAGAAATAGTTTTTCAACAAGAATAAATTGAAAGGAAAAGATAAAGATAACTCACCCAAAAAGTGTAAATGTTGTTTAAAAATGAATGTCCTAAGAAAAGAAAGCAAACATTAAAATATTTGAAGCTGTCAATGAATTAGAATTAATCATTGGTAGTAAAGATATTAGTAAAAATGATAGCATAAACTACCTTTTGAATGAAAATTTAAGTTGTTCGTAATCAAAATGAGTAAAAAAGCAAATATATTAGAAATCTTTATCAATATGAAGAATTAGAAAGATAAGGTTCTTTTAATAAGAATTAATCTTTGCTAAAAACAAAATACCTTCAAATTAATGAATAGGGATTGGAAACCTCTATGACATTAGTTAATAAGTTAGCACAAGAAATTGTTAACATGAATAAGAGAAAAAATATATGTACTTTAATGCCAGTATAAAAAGAAGAACCAATTGATATTGGACACGCTAAAGAAATATAAATATACCTTTATTATTAAAATTGGATAGGAGAAAAAAATCAATAAAATGAAATCTAGTAATAGATCTAAAATTAGATATGTTCACATTGTAAGAATCTAGATAATAATAATTATTGAACTCTGGACCCCAGAGATGGTTGTTGATCATCCGTCTGAGATCGGCATCTAGCTCAGAGATACGGTCTTGGAGATGTAAATACATCTGATCAAGACGACTGCTAATTGAATCCACTTTAGTTTCAGTCTGGGAGACTTGATTGGCAACACGGTCAATTTTCTTCCCAAGTTGTTGAAGAGTGTGGTTTTTAGCACTGGCGTTTTTGGTTTGCCAGTTTAAAACAGCTTCGTACTGTCTTGGCTCTTCAGGTTGCCCAGAGGCTGTAACTGGAGATTGGATAAAGGGTTTGGAGGTAACACGGGTTTGTGGGTCGGTCTGTTTGTCAAGTGGAGGAAATGATTCTTCATAAGAATGACTTGAAAACATAAGACATGATCAGATTGGTTGAGCAGGAGGTTTGGGATCCGGTGGAGGTTGTGGAGCAAAGGATTTGCAGGATGATGGTGGATAAGAAGCTTTTTTCTTCTTCTTTTTCTTTCTCCGCATAACTTCCAGTTCTTCATCAATATCCGTGTCATCCAAGCAAGGACAATCCGGATTGCACATATGGGCTTCAGGAACATCCCATAGAAAATGACCATTGATTTTTCCAGGGTATACTGGATATCCTTCTGATGAAAAACCATGAATAGGAAGTTTCTTTTCTTGACCCGTTTGAACTGCTGTGATCATAGCAGTATAAGAAATATGTGGACTGTCTGAAATGGGTTTGGGGTTAGGAGTTTGAAAAGAGAGTTTGACTTGACCATCTGGTCGTCTGTCAAATATAGCTTCTGTGGTTTGGACTGGTTCAGAATTTTGGTGAAAGTGCTCATAGTTGGTTAGCCATTCAAGAGGCATAAGTTTGAGCAAATCTTGTTTCGGGATTTGTTTGGGGATTTGAATGATGGTTGGAATTGTGTCTGTGTCCGCCAATATCATCAAGGCATCAGAATTTGTGTATGGCGTGGGAAGGTCTAGTGCATGATTTTGTAATCGATACACTATTTGATGATGGAGGGTTGCAATCTTTGAAGTGGGTGTTTGTTCTGCTCCTTGGAGATGGATCTGGACTTTAAGGGTGGTTGGAAGGTTGGGATCCTCAAGAGAGAGGTTGAAGTTTGGGTAAAAGGTTAATAAGGCAGTGCCAGCATGAAGAGTTGTAAGAACTGTTCCAATAACAGCATGTTGGTACTCCTTGAATCTAGTGTCGAGGAGAGCAATTCTAGCTGTAACGGGTAAGCCTTTTCGACCATGAAGAGTGAGGATTAATCGTACACCACCAAGATGGAGGTGTGTGTAACCTTCTCGTTTCCAGTTGGCGATGAGATCCGAGGGTATTTTCAAAGTGACATATTGTTCACTCTGTGAGGCTTGTAGAGCACACTGATCAAGTCTTGAAGACTGGATGTATTCTTTTGGGAGTGGTCTCTTTGTGGAGATGAGGGTTCGGATACTTCTAGTGAAAGAAGTTTTTTGTTTGTAGAGATTGTAAGGACTCATGATGGGTAACTGGGACTCATTGATCTGAGCAGATTCTGGAATATAAGAATATTCGACAAGATTCTCGATTTTGGAGGCTATGTGTTTAGAGCATGAGTTAGGGAGAGAGAGTGTAGAAGAAAGGGAAATATGAGACGAGGATGAGGAAGGAGTTGAGCTTGAAGATGAAGGTGTTTCCATGGTGTATGAATCCTTGTCTACGAGATCAAATAATATTATTCAAATTACTAATGATACCACCTCAACGTGAAGTATGGCTCTGGTGTCACTTTGCACAAAAAGTTTAATGAGAATTTGGGAGACATTTGAAAGAAAGTTGTCGATTTTAGTCTTAATAAGGTATATTGTAAACTTATTTTCTTAATAATTTAAGTCCAATTTGAAATTTCTTTTGGAAGGCTCAAATTTATATATTTCTTCATTTATATTATAAAGATTCAAAATTATCCTTATAAATTTTGAAATTATTATAAATGTTATTAACCAGCAACACACCATAAAGAGAAAGATAAGAGAGCAATATATTATAGACTGATTTTATTCATTCCAAGTGTGCACAAAATAAAGAGATGAGCTCGTATTTTATAGTTACACAATTACTATATGAAATTAATGGAAATATTATAAATCATAATTCCTTGTGAGATTGTGGGAGTTATAGAAAGGCAAGGGTTGCTATTGGGAAGATAGTGGGAGACTAAGAGGTGTATATTATGAACATCTTTACTTAGTAAAGAAAAAAGAGTATATTATTTATTGATGCCTTGACACAAATAATTTTGGAGATATAAAGTTCCTCATTAAAACCTTACTCAGAAAAACCCCATGGGTTAAGAAACAGTAAGGAAAATGAATACAACATACAAAATTCCCTCCAAAATAAATTATTTTCCCCAATAAGTATAGTCTCTCTCATCTTGACATTGATTCTTCAAGATTTGAACAAAAATCTTTGAGTTGATGCATCCTAATTTTGTGTACCAATTTTTTGAATGTTGCAATTGACAGGGATTTTGTAAATAAATCTGAAAGATTGTCACTTGAGCGTATTTGCTAAATATCAATATCACCATTATTTTGAAGCTCATGTGTATTTTTATATAACCAACTTTAATTTGAGCAATGCATGATACATTATCCTCATATAAAACCATGAGGTTTATTTTTAATTGACGACAATCCATATGTTTCTCAAATATGTTGTATCATTATTCTTAATCAAATGCACTCACGACTTGCTTCATGAATAGCAAGTAATTTTAAATGATTTGAAGATGTAGCAATCATTGTTTGTTTCATTGATCACTGTGATATAGCACTATTACCACATATAAATAAATAACTCGTTTGAGATTAGGCTTTACGTGGATCAAAGAGATATCTAACATTTGCATATCCAACAAGTGGTGATTTTGATAAATTTGGATAAAATAAACCCATGTCAATCATTCCACAAAGAGTGTAATACATGCTTACCATTCCAATGCATACGAGTTAGTGTAATAATTGAAAATGTAATATCAGGTTGAGTACAATTTGTAAGATACATGTGTGCACCAATTGCACTTATATATGGTGCTTCATGACCAAGAATTACTTCGCCATCTTCTTTAAGATGAAATGGATCTTTTTTCACATCAAGTGATGGCACCATCATTTTAGTACTTAATGGATGATCTTCATCCATATAAAAATGCTTTAAAACTTTTTGTGTATGTTGATTGATGTGAGAGTATTCCACTTAGCAAATACTCAATTTGTAAGCCAAGACAAAATTGTTTTTCCAAGATTTTTAATTTCAAGCTCATTTCACACACAAAAGGCCATTTTTAATGACTCTTTAGGAGTTCCAATGAGATTCAATATACTGCAACTGTTGCAAATCCTATTTCGGATTTTTTTAATAAAAACATAAGGGCAAATTGAATTATTTACATATCGTTTTTTCAATAAATAGATGCTTAGACAATTATGCCACATATGCTTAGATTGTTTAAATTTCATCTTATCAGCCATAAATTCCTTATCCACATGGACAACTCCTCTTTTCCTCGAATCTTTGATTTCAAGAACAAGTTGCTCCCTAACAAACAACTCCTCGCCACCATAGAACTCAACGGGTACACCTACTTGTTCGACACTATACTTCGATTCTACCCTTCGAAAAGGAATCCTCAAGAGAGAGGTTGAAATTTGGGTAAAAGGTTAACAGGACACTACCAGCATGGAGTGTGGTCAGGACGGTTCCAAAAGAATACATTCAGTCTTCCAGACTAGATCAGTATGCTTTACAAGCCTCTCAAAGTGAACAATATGTCACTTTAATTAAAGATTCAGCTAAACCATTTTGTGTATGAGTGAATGTAATAGAATGCTCAACATCACACTAGCATTATCAAGTCTTATTTTGTTAATAAGGAAATCAGGAAATTGTGCTCTTGATCTAATGATTTGAATAAGAAATCTAGCAAATGCAATATTACCACTAGAAATTAAAAAGATATGGGGTCATCTAATTGATGCATCTATTAAGACTAAGAAATAACGAAATGGTCCGCACTTGGATGTACAGGGCAACATATATCCCCTTGGATGCTTACTAAAAATTTAGGGGACTTCCATTGGAGATGGCAGAATTATTAACTTCCCTTAAGAAAATGCAGCACATGGACTTTCAATTGGCAAAATAATCTTCTAGTTCTTTAATTGATGCCCATATGAATTTTTTATAATACGACGCATCATGATTGATCCAGGATGCCCAAGTCAATCATTGCCAAAGTTTAAAAATCTTTGAATTAGAGAACTTTTGGTTCATTGTAAAATTTATTTCTATCATTCTTATAGTTGTATGATACAGGATGCCAAGTCGATCATGCCAAAGTTTAAAAATATTTAAATTAGAGAACTTCTGGTTCATTAATACAACTCAAAAGAAAGAGAATGTAGTTTTTCAAATACATGCTTCTGACATTAAATAGTTGAAATAATGCCAAGAAATTCAGAATTATCTTCACTAGATGTTTCAATGTGAAATCCATTTTGACGAATATCCTTGAAACTAAGCAGATTTCTGCTGGATCTACTGGAATATAACGCATCATTTATTTGTAATTTAGTACCATTAGGCAGCATAATATTGGCTTTGCTAGAGCCCTCAATTAGATTACCAGTACCAAATATCATATTAACATTAGCCTTAACTAATATTAAATTATGAAAATATTTTTTATTTCATAGAATTGTGTGCGTTGTCGTACTATCCACCAAACATTTGTTTTTATTATTCACCAAGTGATTGTTCAAATTCATTGTATATCTTCACACATGGATATAAAATAAGTAAATTGAATATAAATAATATTCAAGTAGTATAAAGCAAAACATTACAGAAATATTTTATTAACGAAATCAAAAAATTACATACCAAATTCTCATAAAACACTCTTGTGTCATAAATTTAAACACACCATAACAGTAAAGAAACACAACAAACTTTAAACACACTAGTACTTGTTTTGAATTTAAACATACCAAACTTTAAAAATAACATACTTCAAATGTAGCACTCTTAATCAGTTTTTGCATGTCCATCACCAGTTAAATGGTCAATTTTATCATCTAGATTTTCAAAAAAAATCTAAAACATCCAAATTAGTTATATCAATTGGATTTTCGTGATCCATGAAATTTGTCTCAATTTCTTTCCCTTTTGTCTTTTTAGATGCTTGATAAAGATTAGCTAAATGTTTCGGCCTTGATTGGGGCTTTTATTAGCACTACGATTATTAGGTGATGTACCATTCGCTTCAGGGAGAGGTCCAAATCCAGTCGGATGAGATTGATATTTTTCAATAAAAGTTCATTATTTTATTACTTTAGAATACTTTCTAAATCTCTACTCTCGTTATTGCTGATATAGGAGCATATCCGAAGCATGAAAAGTATATAATGTCTTTTACAACAAATCTACATCAGTAATTTCTACTCCACACAATTTTTATTAAGGAACAATTTTTCTTCTTTCTAAAAAATTCCCAATTTCCTTAAGTGTGACCATGGCTGAATCTTAACGCCGTACTCGGAAGAGAAAAGGTGCTCCCAGTAGGAATCCAATACCACCACATGAAACCTCTGAATTCGAAAGAATCCACTTCCCCACAGCTCCGATGGCCAAGCGCTTCGAAGACCACTTCATGGGATGTGGATTTGGAGGATTTTAGAGAGTTAATTGTATGCGGTAAAATTGTTAGAAACATGCTACTACCTTGGGAGTCGACTCTAGATTTTGATGACCGGTATATCCCAATATAGTCTATGTTTTGTACTCGAACATGGAAATTTCTGCAACTAGATTAGATAGGATAGTTACTCATGTTGGGGGGTGTTCCCATTGAATTTGATGTTGAGAACTTAAACACTATCCAGGATTTTAGAATACTGGTCATAAGATTTATACATCTAGGAAAGCCCTTTCGTTTGCCAACTTTGCTCATAATGTTGGTGTTCGAAACATTTGTCAATGTCGGGATCTTACTAGTGATATTTGTCCTCTTCCTTTTCGCTCACAATTATTGCCTCTACAAGTTTGAATCCTCCACATCATTTTACAGCATATCATTACTCCTAAGAAGGGTCATTCGAATAAGGTAACGAGGTTGGATGTCGGGTTATTGGATAGTCTTATTACGGAGCAACCTATTAACCTTGGATATGTCATTTTGAGGCACATGTTGAGTACTCCTACGGTTAACCACCGTCTGCTTCAATATGGCAGTATCATTTCTAAGATACTGCAGCACTTTCAAGTGCTTCTTTGGGATGCTGTTTATAAGGAGACTAAATAAATTGGTCCGGAAGCTAATGGTGAATGGATCAAGACTTCAAATTCTAAGAACCAAGACACTCTTGTCGCTCTGGAAGATGATTGCATGCTTAATGATGTTTATCCTCCTGATCAGCTTCTCAATTGTAGGATAAGAGCTTATCCTCCACCTCCTTGTCCGGTCTCCAACGGATTCTGACACTGAGGAGCATGAGATCCTATTTCAGAGCAGCCACCAGTTTCAGATACCTTGCGTAATCAGGACGTTAGTGTAATCAGGACGTTGTCCATGACAAGGATTCCTTGAGGACTTGAACTGGAACCTGGAGTACATGCTTGTGTCTTTGGAATGATTTCTAAGGTGTGTGTGATGGTCCAACAAATGTGTGGTGGATGTTTGTGGTAGGTGGCTGAACATTGTTGAGTTCCATGAGGTATGCTTTGAAAACAGAGGTGATTCTTGTGTCATGGATGAGGGTATAAAGATGGGGATAAATTTTCCATTGATAGGCCATATCTTGTGTCCAAAAGTCTCTAGTTTCTAGGTGTTGGAAGTAGGGTCTGTGAACAATGAAGACTGTAGTGAACATGTTGGCTTCTTATTCTGGCATTCTGTCTAATCCGTGAAAAGTATACAGATTTTTGAGTTGTTTACGTCACCATGTGAGTGGTGAGTACCACTCTAGGAGAGTCCATAGAAGGTCTGGGGAAAACTCTGAAGTGGTGATGTGAGTGAGGACTGGTTTAACAGGAAAAACCAGCTTTGTAGCAAACAGGGTGATGAGACACCACGTGTACCATAACTCATCTTCACAGATAGTTAGAGAAGAGAGGGTGAGTCCTGTTAGGAACAGATTTTCCATACAGAGGGAAGGAAAGTGATCAGGCTTTCTGCTTTGAACATTGAAGAAATACCGGTAAAGGAATTTCTTTGCAAAATCTTGAATCTGATAGGCTGAGTGGAAAGTAACATTCATGGGAAAGCTTCTCTGGTTGAGAGCTTTGAAAAGAAGTTGGCGATTCATGGCTATAACTGGGATGGTGTGGATTGAGGAAATGAGTGAGGGTTTATTTATAGCCGGACAGGTAAGGAAATGTGGGATAAGTTTATGTTTGCCTTTATGTGTTGGACAGTAAAGTCATGTTGCCAGGCTGAGTAGCTGCTTGTCAGGGAGCAGCTTGTTTTTGAAGTCAAAGATTCTAGGAAAAGAGGAGTTGTCCATGTTGATAAGGAATTTATGGCTGATTAGATGAAATTTAAATTTTTTGATTCCATATTTGACCGCCAAAATTTCTTTGTAGATCACATGGTAATTCTTTTCAGATTCTTTGAATTGTCCGCTTGCATGTGCATAGAAATGAGTCACGCCATTTATTTCTTCGAGAAGAATGGCACTCTAGTAATCATCACTGGTGTCTATTTGTAAAATACGTGGACCAGTTGTAGGAATTCTGAGTGGAGGAGGTGATTGAGCTATCTTCCAAGATCATGTCAATCACCAATCGTCTTGATAAGATGTATATACATCTACAAGACCGTATCTCTGAATTAGATACTGATCTCAGACGAATGATCAACAATCATATCTGGGGTCCAAAGTTTAAATAAAAGAAAGTAGAGATCAGAAAACTCAAAGCTGAATTAGCAAAAATTGATGCTGAAAAGACTCGTCCATCCCTTTTTACTCAAAAACAAACCACACCAGTACCTCCTCCGATGTTTAAAACTCACGCACCTTTCTACACACCATCCAGACCTCAACAACCTGTATACAACCAGTTCTTTGGATTCTCACATCTTCAACCAACTCCTCAACCAAAGGCATCTTCACCCAAAAAATCAAAATCCAAAGTTAAAATTTCAGAACCAACGCCAAAGGCCACTTCATCCTCCTATGTTCCTCCAGTACCTCCAGAAGATTCACTAAAAAACCCCTAACAAAAGAATACATCCAGTCTTCTAGAAATACCCACAAAGTGAGCAATATGTCACTTTAGAAATACCCACAAATCTCGTTGCAAACTGGCAACGTGAAGGGCATACACATCTCCATCTTGGTAGTGTTAGATTGATTTTGACCCTCTATGGCATAAAAGGCTTACCTGTTACAGCAAGAATTGCTCTCATTGACACCAAGTTCAAACAGTACCAACATGCGGTAATCTCACCTTTTATCAAAATTTTAACCTCTCTCTTGAGGATCCCAACCTTCCAACTACCCTTAAAGTTCAAATCCAGCTCCAAGGAGCCGAGTAAACACCTACATCAAAGATTGCAACTCTTCATCACCAAATAGTGTATCGATTACAAAATCATGAACTAGATCTTCCCACACCCCACAGTACATCCGATGCCTTAATGATCCTTGCAGACACATACACAATTCCAACCATCATCCAAATTCCCAAACACATCCAGAAACAAGAATTACTCAAACTCATGCTTCTTGAATGGCTGACCAACTATGAGCATTTCCACCAAAACTCTGAACCAGTTCATATAACAAAAGCCACGTTTGAAAAAAGACAAAATAGTCAAGTCAAACTATCTTTTCAAACACCTGAGCTTAAACTTGTTTCAGACATTCCAAGGCTTTCCTACACTGCCATAATTACAGCAGTCCAAACTGGTCAAGAAAAGAAACTTCCAATTCATGGTTTCTCATCAGAAGGGTATCCTGTATATCCTGACAAAATCAATGGTCATTTTTTATGGGATGTTCCTGAAGCCCATATGTGCAATTCGAATTGTCCTTACTTAGATGACACAAATGTTGATGACGAACTAGAAGTCATGAGGAGACAGAAAAAGAAGAAAAAAAAACATTCTCATCCAAAAACATCTTGCAAATCTTTTCCTCCACAACCTCCACCAGATCCCAAACCTCCTGTCCACCTAATAAGATCATGCCTAATGTTTTCAAGTCAATCTTATGAGGAATCATTCCCTCCACTTGAAAAACAGACAGACACACAAACAAGAGTTATCTCAAAACCTTTTGTCCAAATCCCCAATTACAGCCTCTAGGCAACCTGAAGAACCAAAACATTATGAAGCTGTTTTAAACTGGCTCAAAATCACACTCTTCAACAACTCGGAAAGAAAATTGATTGAGTTGCCAGTCAAGTCTCTCAGACTGAAACTAAAGTGGATTCAATCAGCAATCGTCATGATTTGATGTATATACATCTACAAGACCGTATCTCTGAATTAGATACTGATATCAGAAAAATGATCCACAATCATATTTATGGTCCAAAGTTTAATAAAAATGAAGCAGAGATCAGAAAACTCAAAGCTGAATTAGCAAGAATTGATGTTGAAAAGACTCGTCCATCCCTTTTTACTCAAACACAAACCACACCAATACCCCCTCCGATGTTTGAAACTTATGCACCTTTCTACACACCATCCAGACCTCAACAACCTGTATACAACCAGTTCTTTGGATTCTCACATCTTCAACCAACTCCTCAACCAAAGGCATCTTCACCCAAAAAATCAAAATCTAAAATTAAAATTTCAGAACCAACGCTAAAAGCCACTTCATCCTCTTTTGTTCCTCTAATACCTCTAGAAGATTCACGAAAAGACCCCTACCAAAAGAATACATCCAATCTTCTAGACTAGATCAGTGTGCTTTACAAGCCTCTCAAAGTGAGCAATATGTCACTTTAGAAATACCCACAGATCTCGTAGCAAACTGGCAACGTGAAAGGGTATACACATCTCCATCTTGGTAGTGTTAGATTGATTTTAACCCTCCATGGCAGAAAAGGCTTACCAGTTACAGCAAGAATTGCTCTCATTGACACCAGGTTCAAACAGTACCAACATGCTGTTATAGGAACCGTCTTGACCACACTCCATGCTGGTAGTGTCCTGTTAACCTTTTACCCAAATTTCAACCTCTCTCTTGAGGATCCCAACCTTCTGACAACCCTTAAAGTTCAAATCCAGCTCTAAGGAGCAGAACAAACCCCTACATCAAAGATTGCAACTCTTCATCATCAAATAGTGTATCACTTTCAGAATCATGCACTAGATCTTCCTACACCCCACACAACATCTGATGCCTTAATGATCCTGACCGGAGATTCATGTAGTCGTCTTCGGATGAGCTTTCAGTTTCATCTAGATCAGTGTCACGGTTGGATTTTGGGAAAAAGGTTTGGGAGAGCTTTGGATGCTTATAGTGGGGACCACGACAAGTTGGATAAGGGCAATCTCTTCGGTATCCGGGCTTGGGGTGATGACTGGGACTTGGGGCTTTGCATTCGAGTGGCCTTGTCAACTTTGGAGGGTTGAGATGAGGATCCTGGTTCATACATGGTTGGTTGTGGAAACTGTTGGAGATGATGGCTTAGAGGAAGGAATTCTTCCCATGGGTCTTGTGCATCTTGGTAGAGAAAATCAGTGAAGTCTGGTTTTTCTTCCTTGATGATGATTCCCGTAGATTTTGGTTTGGAAATTGCTGAAGGAGTGGGAATCATGATGATATCATATTGTGGACCTAGGGAGGTGTGAGAAATGTCTCTGTGTGGAGCAGGCCGGTGGTTTAGTTCACAAAGGAAGTTATAGAGTTCTTTTTGGACTCTCTCGTCTTGTTCAATGATGGATGGGTGAGGTGTAGTGAACCATTCAAAGACTTGATCTTGAGTCCAGAAGTAGCTTGTGTCGGGGTGTTGGAAGTATGGTCTATGAATAATGAACACAGACGTCCACATTTTTGCTTAGGAGGTTGGCATGCGTTCTAAATTACGAACTTAAGACAATTGTTGGAGTTTCTGTCTCCACCATGGAATTGGAGAAAACCATTCAAGAAGTGTCTAGAGGAGGGAGGTTGCTTTGTCTGGATTGAGCAAGTGTTCGAGGGTGGTTGTAACTGGAACAATCAGTTTGGTGGCATAGAGGACGGTGAGGCACCAAATGTACCATAATTCATCTTCTGAAATTTCTCTGGAAGGGTCCAAGGTTAAACCTGTAAGAAACATTTTTTCAGGATGGAAGGTTGAGAATGGAAAAGAGTCTGATAGGAGATAGGCATTCATGAAAAACCTAAAAACAGCTTTTTTGGCGAACTCTTGGATGACAAAGACTGTGGTGAAGGTCTTTCCAAGGGGAAAGGGTTTTTTGGTAAGAGCTTGTGAGGGAAGTGAAGTGGCCATGAAAATAACAGGAAAATGGTAATCTGAGGATATGAAAAACAAGGATCTGTCCGGTTTAGCAAGTCTTGAGAGCATATCAGGAATAAGGTTGTGGTCTCTTTTTATATGCTTCTCTGAGAAATCATATTTTGAAAACCAGTCTTTTAATCAGAGCAACATCTTTTTTGGAACATTTTTCCCTTTGAAATTCATGATGTTAGGAAATGCTGAGTTGTCCATTCTGACAAGAAAGTGATAGCCGATAAGATGATACTCGAACTTTTGAATACCATGCTTGACAGCTAAAATTTCTTTGAACACACTGTGGTAATGGATTTGTGTGTCAGAGAAGTGTCCACTAGCATAGGCAATAAAGTGCTCTGTGCCATTTGTTTCTTCAAGCAGGATTGTGCCCCATGACTTGTTACTTGCATCAGTCTGCAATATTCGCTTACCATCAGTGATGAGCTTTAGTGGTGGCGAATTTTGCGCAATTTGCTTTAAAGTGGTGATAGCAAGTGTGTGGTGGTTATTCCACGAAGGTGGATTTTTCTTTAGCAAGGTTGACAGCTGGCGGGTGTGATAATCAACATGAAGGAGAAAGTCCCTGATATAATTAATAATACCAAGGAACTGCTGGATTTACCTTTTGGAAAGATTGTGGTCGGGAAAATGGATGAGTTCTTGGGCAATGTGTTTTCCTCGCTGATAGTGGCCATCTTTGATAGTCATTCCAACGAATTCAATGTTAGTGGTGGCAATAATGCTCTTCTTAGCTAATAACATGATTCCATGGGATTGGATAATATCAAAGAACTGATTTAACAAATGGCGATGGTCATCGTGTGTACCTGAAAACAACAGAATATTGTCCATGTAAATCAACACACTATGCAAGATGGGTTGGAAGATTTGAACCATGGATTTTTGAAAAATAGATGGAGCTGTCTTAAGACCAAAGGGTAAAACTGTCCATTGGAAAAGAGTATTGGGAATGCAAAAAGCAGTTTTGTAACGCTCGGAAGGTTTAATTCCAAGTTGCCAAAATCCGGATTTAAGATCAAATTTTGAAAAGATTTGAACATTTTTCAGATAAGTGAACATGCTCTGTCTTTTTGGCAAAGGGAATTTGTCATCTTGTAAAAACATGTTCAGAGGCTGATAGTCTATGATTAATCATTTTTTTCCTCTAACAATCTCAGAATGCTTTTCAACATAAAAAGTTTGACAAGCCCATTGAGAACTAGTGGGTTCAATAAGACCTTGGGCTAGCAACTGAGAACATTCCTGTTGGGCTAGGACTAAGTCAGAAGGACTCATTCCTGGATGGGTGGCTTTGGTTGGATTGACATCTTCATTCATTTTGAAAGGTAATTGAACAAAGAATTGTGGATTTTTCCACAGAGGATTTGGATGGTGAAAATCAGCATGTGACTCAGGACAAAACGTTAAAAATTTTGTGGAAATGTCTTGGAAAGGCTAGGAGGTTTCAGATAGACCATAAAGCTTTAACACATTGGTGAATGGTTTAAACATGGACTTGACTCAGATTCTAGTTGGAATGATTTGGAGGTGTTTTATCTGGTGAATGATATCAAAGCCTAACAAGATATCCTTATTAGGCAGATGAGAACCAATGACTTTTGTCCAGATAACACAATTTAGAAAGATTTGAATACCAATGGGTTTTTTGGTAATCAATGTGGTGGTGAAGAGTTTTCCATTGACTGCTTTGAAATTTTCTTCATAATGTTGCCAAGACTGGGATGGAAGTATGTCTGGGTTTATCATACTTCTTTGGGCTCCGGTATCAAGAAGTCCAATGGCGGGAATTGGTCTCTGGAATTTGGAGGGTAAGATGTGGAGTTTTATGGAGGGGATAGGGATGGTAGTGTCTAAAGACAAAAGTTGTTGGTGAAAAACAGTCTAAAACTCATCATTGTCAAAATCATCGAATGAGTTTTGCAGGGCGAACACTATTTCATCAGTGGGTTCCTCCTGTTCTGAGAAATAGAACTCAATTTCATCTTTGTGAGGAGAATAATCAGTAGTGGCTTGTAAATGCTCAAGAAGTCTGATGGCTTTATCTTTTTTGTTGGGGCAATCTTTAGCATAATGGCCTTTTTTCTTGCAAATGAAGCATCGGCTTGACTTTTGCCTTTTCTGTTCTCTGAAAGAACTAGCTCTTTTCCTGAAAATTCTGTAAGATTTGCGCCTAGATTTTGATCTAGGAAACAAGTCTGGTTTTTTTATCTTTCAGAAATGCTTCTTCTTTTTGGTGCTGCAATCACAATCCTTCTTTTTCTTGCATTTGATCTGCAAGTAAGGCTTTTTGCATGCACTTCGAAAAGGTTCTTTGTCTTTTAACAATTCTTTGAAGAACTGTTTCTGTTCACATAATTTTTCCAAACATCCTTTGGTGATCTGAAAGATCTTTCCTAAGGAAATGTTGTCAATGGTGAGATTGAGACTCGTAAGCTGCCTCTGTATATCTGGTTGCAATTCTTCAGGTAAAGATGGCAGAAATACATGTTTGAGAGTTGGATCATTGAACCCATTGAGCTTGTAAAACAGGATTAACATCTGTTTATAATGGAAATCAAGATCTTTAGAGTTGAGTGAGCAGCATTTCATATTGAGGTAGTCTCTTCTTGCAGCTTCAAAGACTACTGCTGATTCTTCGATGAATTGTTCATGAATGACAGTAAGAGCAGTTGAGACATTAGGAAGCTACACAAACTGTAATTGTCTGTACTCTCCTAAAGTATCAAACCAATCTCGTAAAGATCCCGTAAAACGGGTAGCAAGTTTTCTAAGGACTAATGCTGTAGTAGCATTTGCTCTTAACATTTGGAGATTTGTCCAAGCATCCATTTTAGATAATCGATCTCTCCAAAAGTAAACCATGGACCATTTGAAGGTTTATTATCAGTTTGGGATTGAGCAGGCCGAGTTGGAGCTGAGGATGCTTCAGGTTGGTCTTCCTTAATATCCGAGGGTACTTCAAAGAAAGGGTCAGTTCTTGAGGATTGAGCAGGCTCAGTGTCTTCAGGTTGGGCCATAAGGATTCTAGTGATGTCAGCATAGGATTTTTCAGAATCACTAGATGATATGGAAGATTTGAGGGAAGATTTTGTTTCAGATTCAGTTGAATCAGATAAAACGGCTAGGTTTGAATCAGAAGTTTGGTCTGTATCGGATGGGTCTGGGATTATCTGTGCACTAAATTGTTGCATTGGTGATTTATCTTTAGCATGAGTGGGTTTTGGTTGAGGAGGAAATTGAGTATAGATGGGTGGTTGCGGTTCTGTGATAGACAAAGGTGGATGGAAAGGCTGTTTATCGGGATGTGGACGAGGATGAGATGTGGATTTAGATGCTTTTGGCAGAGGATGCTTCCTAAACAAAGTATGGGTCATACCAAATAATTTGGACGGGTCTTGGGGCTTGATTGGAGAAAGAATAGGTGCAAAAGGAGGGAAGGCTGGGCTGATAGTAAGTAATGGTGGAGATGTGGTAAATAAGGTTGGCCTTTGCCTTTCCAGCTCAATATGTTCGAGTTCTGTTTTCAGCTTCCGAATTTCCTTTTCTTTTTTATCAAATTCTGGGCCATAGTAGTTATGACTCAGCATTGCTCTTAGTTCTGAATCTAGTTGAAAGATTCTGGATTGGAGATTCTGGTAAATCTGCTGCATATGGGAAGTGATCGAATCCATTTTAGACTCAAGATGATCAGTTCGTAAACTGATATGATTAACCTTTTTATGGATATCAACCAAGGTTTCATTTTAAGCTCTAGCATTTTGTGTCTGCCAGTTGAGAATAGCTTCAAAAGGTTTGGGGTCTTCTAGGTGGCCTGTGGGAGTTATGGCTGAAGGAATAAAGGGCTTGGTTATGACCTTTCATTATGGATCTGTGTGGGTTTCGAGAGCAGGGAAATTGGAGGAATAATCTTGGGAGGTGGATGAGAATATCATACAAGCCATAGGCTGTATGGGTAGTGTGGATTGTTGAATGGTGGATAGGATTTCAGTTTTGTAATTTTTTGCAATCCATCTAAGTTTCTTTTGATAAATGGGTAAAGGAGCTGGTGGTGGTGGAGGATTATGAGGTGGTTTAGGTTGGTGATGGGAACACAGAGTTGTAGGTGTTTTCTTTTTTGTTTTTCTTCTCCGTTGTTGGTCAATATCATCTTCTTCTCAATCATCCCAACAGGGACAATCTGGGTCACAATTTCCTGATCCTGGTGAATCCCAAAGAAAATGACCATTAAATTTGGCAGGGTAGATAAGATATCCTTCTGAATTGAATCCTGTGATTGGCAGCTTTTCTTGGCCTGTCTGAACAGCAGTAACCATTGCAGAATAAGTGAATGAGAGCCGTAGAGGCTCCTCTGGTGCTGATATTCATATTTATATATTGGGAGTGTTATATATATAAAGGAAATTTTGCCGAATTTTCAGCAGAATCTTTGCTAATAGAATTATTATCAAGTCTGTTTTGATGAGACTAGATAGACTCGCCTGGGGGGGTTTCGGTGCGAGTCGTTTCAACCAAGCAAGTAATGTCGCCACACTCTTAGATAATGGATGATGGCTGTCATCTCCTTTTCTTTCACCATGTAGCAACGTTCCGTATCATTTAGCTTTGGGGTGACCTTCTTGCATGAGGACTCCTCCAATGGTGAAATCTGAGGCATATGTTTGAACTTCGAAGGGCTTTGTATGGTTGGAAGTGCGAGGACGGGTTCCTCCGAAATTGTTCTTTTCAACTCCTCGAATGCGCGTTGGCATTCTTTGGACCAATGCCACGTTCTGTTTTTCTAGAGCAAATCCGTCAAGGGTGCCGCCTTAGCGGAATAGCCCTTGATGAAGCCACGGTAGTAATTCATAAGCCCAAGGAATAAGCGAAGCTCGGACACTTTTGAGGGAGGTTCCCATTTGAGGATGACCTTTACCTTGCATTCTCCATCATAAGTTTTCCGCCCGCAATCTTATTGGCCAAAGAACTCCACTTCTTGAAGTACTTGGAGGACTTGTCGCAAATGTTGGGCATGCTCCTATACACCACGATGTCGTCCAAGTACACGACCACAAAGCGGTTGAGGAATGGTTGGAGTACCTTGTTCATGAGTGTGCAAAATGTGGCGGGTGCATTAGTAAGGCCAAAAGGTATAACAAGGAATTCGAAAGACCCATACCTTGTTGTGCACGTCATCTTCGGTTCGTCTCCTTTGGCTATGCGCACTTGATAGTACCCGGAGTGCAAGTCAAGTTTGGTAAAGTACCGCGCTTTGTCAAGCTGGTCGAACAAGTACGCAATCAAGGGAATTAGGTACTTGTTCTTAATGGTGATCTTGTTGAGCGCTCTACAGTCGATGCACATCCGCAGTGAGCCATCTTTCTTCTTTTGGAAGAGGACCAGTGCACCGAATGGGGCCTTGGAGGGGCGAATGTATCTTGCGTCCAGCAAGTCTTTGAGTTGTCTCCGCAACAGCTCAAGTTCGGGTGGCGCCATGCAGTAGGGCGCCAAGACTGGTGGCTTCACGCCTTGTTCCAGCTCGATCGCATGATCTACCTCTCGTCGAGGTGGGAGCTTCTTCGGAAGTTCTAGAGGTATCACGTCCTTGAACTCGTTAAGGACGTTTTGTATTTGCGGAGGGACTTGGCTTGGCGATGTTCTGCAATCTCCTTCCTCGTTTAATTCCCAAATGGAGACCAAGAAGCTTGGGTCCTTCTTGAAAGCCTTTTTGAATTGCATGGCGGAGAGTGTCTTCTTCTCGGACTTGCCTCACTCCATGGGTACCATGCATGCTTTGCTCCCATCGAGGTTGCTTAGGGAGTTCGTAGCGGGTAGCGAGAAGGCATGGACTTGATCGAAGAATTTCATGCCGAGGACCATCTTGAAGTCATCCATGGGCACGATGGAGAAATCAAGCTTTCCGCTCCATGTCCCAAGTGTAATGTGCACGCCTTGTGCAATTTCCGCAATTGGCTTAGTGGGTGAGTTTACTGCCTTCATCGTACCTCCTTCCTTGGTGGCCTTGAGGCCTAAGCGCTTGGCCTTATCTTGGCCGTTTATTTTCACACTCACATACATAAGCCCTTTATTGACGAGTGCGGGCTGTTGGCGATTGAGTGCTCTAAGACGTTAGAGGGTCTTTAGTGGACATTGTGGGGCTGCTCTTGAGTTGGGCTGCGAGAGCATTGAGCAACTTCTTCTCTGGACAGTCGCGTACCCAATGAGAACCTTTGCAAATGAAGCATGGGTTGTGTGGCTTCGATGCCTCATTTTTGCCCTCCGATTTTCCTTGCCCGCACTTGTTGCTAAGCAGCTTTTTCTGCCCCCAATCTTTGCGGTTGTTGCCCTTGTCCTTGTGACTCTCTCCCCCACCTTTACCTTGGCTAGACTTCTTGTCTTTGGATTGGGTAGAGTATGTGGTGAGTGATTCCGCAATGGCGATGGCATCGTCAAGTGTTTGAACACCCCGCCTATCAAGCTTGGTCTTGGCCCAATCCTTGAGGTCATCTTGGAAGTAGAAGAGTGAATCCTTATCGGACATGTCGCTTATCTCCAACATAAGGGCAGTGAACTCGTTGATGTAGTCACGAATGCTACATGACTGCTTGAGGTGACGTAGGCGTGCTCGCGCTTCTTTCTCCGCATTGCTTGGAGCGAACTGCTTTTCGGAGTTCTTGCTTGAAGTCAGCCCAAGTGTCGATAGTGCAAATGCCCTTGCCCATCTTGCCATGCTTGCGATGCCACCATAGTTGTTCAGTGCCTCAAAGATAGGTGGGTGCTGGGCCCACTTTCGATGCCTATCTCGAACACCCTGGCATCGAAATATTGATCAAGACCAAAGGGGAAATTATCCACGATTGTGGCATTGCGTGTGCCATCGTAGGTATCGGGTTTTGGCACGTCAATGCGGCATGCATCACTCGTGCTTGCGGAAACTGGACTAGTGGAGAGTGTGCACTTGTGCCATGCCCAATCGGAGTGGACTTCATCCACTTCCGCACAGACAGCGTGTAGTTCATCCTAAACAAAGCTACAAAGTTTTAGCAACTCATCTGGAAAGATTGAAACTCACCTCGAAGAGTATTCGCTTGCTCTTGGATGAGAGCTTTTGCTGCCACCATGAACTCGATGTATTCTCCCTTGAGACCGTCCACTCTTTCCTCTAATCCCTCGAGGTTGTCTTAAGCGGCAGACAATGCTATTTCGAGAGTGGTTACACGAGGCTCCAACACATCCACAGATGGGGCCTTGGACTTGCCGCGAGTCTTGCCTTGGGCGCGTTCTCCCTCACAGCCGCGGCTTGGTTCCAACAGAACATCCACACCAACAACACCCTCTTGTGCTGGATTTGAAGTGTTGGGCATTGCTCGGGAGCTAACCTACGTGGGTGCAAACCTTAGCTCTGATACCACTTGTCACAGGATGAGTGTTTTGCGCAGCAAACCTGTGCGACACTTAGACAACTTTGTCGAATGTTGCTAAGTAAGCCTTAAGCTCTCGACTAGCTAAGCCTAGAGGTTTTCGAAGAGTTAGAGAGAAGAGAGCAATGGAGCCGAATGAAGAGAATTGTATTGCTAACAAGAGAGATTACAAGAGAGCTTACAAGTGTTTGAGTTGCTTGCTCTAAGCTTGTTGTACAAATGCTAAATGTCATGTCCTATTTATAGGGGACGCTTGCCAAGCTTTAGAGATTCTAGAGAATTCTACCATGTGCCTAGAATTCTAGATATTTACATGTGCTAGAAATGTGTGGAGTATTTTATAGTATTTATAAGCTCAATGTGTTAGAGTTGCCTAGAACTTTCCAGGATAAGGCCAAGCTAGCACTCTTGGCCTTGTCTTGGGCTCTTGGTGGGCAATTTGGGCTAGTTACTTGGGCGTTCCGCAAGCAACTTCAAGAGCCTGGATCATGCATTTATGATGTGCGGTTCCTTTAACGGGCCTCCACAAATTTGATTAAACCCAAGTTACTTGAATCAATCCATTAAGCGCTTCTTTGAATTTTTTTGCTTGAGCTCTTGTGACGAGTCCGATGGAAACTTGAATAGGATTTGAATATGCCTCATCCCACATGCTTGTGACAGTTTTTTCCTTAATCTCATCAATGCGACATTGTTCATGTTTATTTATTTATTTTAATACTAGAACAAGAATGAAAAATCTCAAACAAGAATGAAAAACAATAAAGATAGATGATGCGCTCAAAAAGCACATAACTTATAACCTTGCCTTAAAAATTATCGTTTTTTCTTTAGTATAGAGGTAAGCAAGGGTCATTCCCATAGAGGATTGTTGCCAATTAATAAGTTATGAACACAAAACACACAAACCGACCAGCAACAAAGATTAAATTAAAAACCCTATCTTCACTTAATGAAATTGACTCAAAATTTCCAGATCAAATAAGTACAAACTAATGAAGTCACAAAACAAATTTGGGGGGATTTGGAGTTGATTTAATATGTAAACTAAACTAAAGAAATTAAGGCAGAAAATCTGAATTTTATAGAAAACAGCTTCAAGAGAATTTGAACTTGATAAGAAATAAGTAAACTTGTATATTGATTAAAAGATGAAATAAGTCATTGATATTAGTGATGATGATTTGCCTACAATAGAAAAATTTTGTGCTAGATTAATAGATTGTGTATTTTTTTAATGTTGAAATTTTAATTTCTTATTTACATTGATAAAATCCAGAATTGAATATTGTTTGCGTATTTTTTAGGCTATTATTTTATATTTATAGTTTGAATTATATAACTTAAGTTTTTATATATTATTATTTTTTTATATTTGTGATTTTAAATGAGAAAACTCGCAAAAAATTCGTTGTGGATTGCGAGTTGGTTTGGCAATTTTTTTTCTAAAAAAATTAAAAAAATAAAAACCCACTGCAAGTTACATGTGAGTTTGGTAATTTAGATTTTTTACATGTGCAAGTTTGGTATCGGCAACACTATCTTTCCCTTTCTTAATTTCTTTCTTTCATTGTTTTTCGTTTTCATTTGAAAATGTTTCCTTCTTCAATGGAGTTGAACCGTGAAAGAAAGCCCCATGTTTTAGCCGTTGACGATGAGATTGTGGCCAGAAAGGTCATTGAAAAGTTGCTCATCAACTCTGCATTTCAAGTTACACATCACCTTTTTTTTCCCTTTCATTTTCTTTTTTCAATATCTTATATATAAAAAAAAAAAACTAAAATAATTATTTTGTTGAATTGAATCCATTTACGTGAAATGCAGTGACTAAGTGATAATCTCTCATTGAATCGTCGTCCAACGAAAACCTGTCATGCGGCATGCCGAAGCTCACGCCTGCCCCCAAATCCACATCCGTATTCCCAAATCCCGTTTGATTTGACTTTTGGGTCGTGTCATTGCAGTGACTAGGTACTACGGCAAAATATGCAAAAGAGGCGCTCGTGTTCTTAGGACAGGCACTGGCTGATGGACAACAATCCAACAAGAGCGTAAGCAGGAGACTCATATTACTCGATTAATTGAAATCATCATAAACATTTATGCTTGCTGCTTAGTTTGTTTTATTTTTCTTTTTAATAAAATAAATACATATTACAAAAATTCAGGTTTCACATACTTGTAGGACGTGAAGGTGAATTTGTTCATAACAGATTATGCCAGATATTAAAAGGATGCGACTTAAAAGGATTAAGGTAACATAACCCTATTCTTCCCAAAAAAAAAAAAAACAGTAACAGGATCCCACTTGAATAACAAAATAATTATGTGGAAATCTTCCTCTTGAACACAAATCAGAAAAAGTATCATATTCAGTCGCATGGTAGCTCCTAGTAAAATAATCCTCAATGTTAATACAAGGACTGTAGAGTCTGATAATATGGACAGTTAATGCATGATTCTTTCTGCAAACAGGAATCATGCATTAAAAATACCTATCCAGTTTTTGGTTGCGCTTCAAACTCCTTTTCGACCTCCTTCCTCATTTTTTATTTCTTAGGTTGTGGTTTTTGGAGAAACAGGTGCATGGAGGAAGGAGCCGAGGAGCTCATGGACAATCCTATCCAGAAATCGGATGTTAAGAAATTGAGAGATCATATGAAAGAGTTCAGCAATCCTCAGAAATATTTTGAATGGGAAGACAAAAAATCCACTCAGGACAGAAAAATCATGCAGTAAAAATACTTTATAAAAGGACAACAGTAGAACAAATATTTAGTGACCCGAATGTTTGCTAGACGAAAACCTTTACCAATGAAATATATTGACACAATTCATAGATCGTCTGTTTTCCATTCTCCTATTTCATTAGCTATTGTATTAAAGATTTTTGTTGTCAGTTTTTTTAAAATTATCAAGCAATTTTATTATTTTGCCTCGAGTAAGAGATTGATTAATATATATGAAATATCTTTATTATATATCTCGATATTTACAAATGCAATGAGATTTACAGAGTATGCATTGGTGAGCGTGCATCTACTGATTCATTTGCTGAACTGCAAGGTGCTAAATGCTAGTAGATGTATGCAAATGAAGCATTGCGTCATTTTAAATTCATGACTCATGACGCTTGCACTGTCTATTGCACATGGAGATGGTATTATACCTTCTTTGTGGTGACCCATTCAGTTGCATCTTTCAGTACATTCTGCACACAAAGAAGTTTGAGAACATAGCTTTCAAGCATCACCACAGGACTGGATGACTCAACACAATTACTTGATGTCTTTCTTTTGGGCCCAACATCATTAATTCCTGGATGGAGATCCGTGTAGAACAAATTAATCCAATGGAAAATTAGGCAATAAGCATTGAAAGACAATGGAGATAATATGAACTCAGATAGACAGCAGTTAGATACCTTCTCTCTTATTTTGACATGGAGGAATATCTACATATTGCCTGTATCTAACAATAATATAAACTTCTTAGTGTCAATGTAGATTGGATTTCAAGTTACCCAAGAGGTAAAGGAAAGGAATGATAGTTCCAGATTTATCTAACATACACTTTATCAGCCACATGCTCAAATCTGTCGGGGTTCCTTACATATGACAACAACGCCTCCTCTACATGATCTGGAGAGGGTGTTGCTTCTGTGCCGTTTTGTTCCGATAGTCCACCCTTGGCTTCCTTGCATTCTATAACATTGTACTTGAAAGTTGAAGAATTCATCGTCTCCGTGTTCACTGAGAGCAGGCAATTGTTACCACTGCAACTTCTTTTATCTGGCTCAAACTTATTTACAGCTGATTGGGCTTTTGATTTACTTCTCTCATCCTTGCCAACACTTTCCAGAGCTGATAAATCAGGAAAGAGCATCTCTCCATGAGAACCAGGAACATGAAAAGAAGCTGATGGCATATGTCCTGGTTCGGAATCTAAGGATAAACTTGGCTTCATTGGTACAAAATCAAGATTTAGGCATATAGGGGGATAATGACAGCTCATGCAAAATAATGACTTACAGAATGGAGACTTTTCAGAATCAATGGCGCGCAAAGATGAATATTGGACAGAATTACCATATTTGCATCCATCAAAATAGGATTTGGCACACATTTGTGATTCAGGGATAGCAAATCCACTAAAAGAATCTACAATCTGTGGTTTAGATCCAAAGGATGGAACTTTCATTTCCAAGGTTTGACAAAAAGAGCCCGAATCTGAATTCACATCAGCTGAATTATATCCTTCCACAAACAAACTGTCCCGTGGCCCAAATACTTCTTGGAAAGGAGAATTTAATTGATGAAACTGCTTTGACTTTGATGGATTAGGCATCTTTGTGCATTTTCCTGACCCACACGTGTAACTTCCCTGGTGAAAATCAAACCTGTTTTGGTGTTGTTTTCCTTTGGCATAAATGTTCTTCAAACCGTTTGTATTTCCATCACTTCCAGAAATATCCTTCGGTCTTCTGCTCTGCTTTGCCAGTGAGTTTGAAGATGATATATTTTTTGCCTCACCCCTTACTGACATCAATGGCGCAAAAGGCTTGCTTAACCAAAAAGCTTTTTCCATATGAAGATTTAAGTAATTTAACCTGAATCATCATATTGGCAACTGAAATCTATACTAAACCTGCAGTGGATGAGCATGACTCTTCACTGCCATCAAGATTATAAAAGTGAAACAAGATTATAAAAGTGAAATACACAAGTCAAGGTAAAATGAAACAAGATGAACACTAAACAAAGATAGATCCAACAACTACCTTAGCAAACTCAAATTATCCCTAGCATCCTCATGATAAGACCAATCTGATTGACTTATTGGCTCTTTAAAATCAGAGTTCCTTCCAGCTGAAGGATACCTGCCATCATATCAAGACATATTCCTTAATTACACACTAAAGTTGCCCGTACCTAGGCACACTCGAAGTTATAGAATCCACAACACCTTGTCATCTTGGATGTTATTAAATCACCATTATTTTCTGATATTTGTCGCTTTGGAGATGATGAATCTGATTAATAAAGTAAACAGAACGAATCAACAATATATCAAAGCAATTACTTCCAAAGTATCTGTTATAACCAAAGTTTTCTACATCAAACAGGATGGTGAAGGTAATGGCAATTTTCTTGATGTAATTGAACATAAAACTACTTAACTTTTTGGAGACACTCTTATTTGTAAATTCTTAGGCTGTTTTTGGGGCTAGCGGACAATTTGTTCACCTTTTGTAAATTTTTATGAATCCAATCTACTTAACTTTTGTCAAAAAAAAAAAAAAAAATATATATATATATATAACTGGTAGCTAGATAATGATATCCTAGTAGACAAAGGGTAAGCCAACCTCCTAATCCTTAGTGAACTGTTACTAGAGTATTCTATATTTAACATAAGAAAGCTAAAAACTAATTGTATTTTGAAATTAACCTAAAAGAATAAAACTGCATTAATGAAGAACTACATTGATATTTGAATAATAAGAAAAACGTGACGTTGTTAGCAGAACCTAAGATATTGTATCTGTCTGCTGCTTTCACCAATACCCTGCATGGTTATAAGAACATTCTTAGGAACCTACACATGACAGTACAGAAAATATGGCAGAGTACATTGATATTGGTGGAATACCTATTCTTATGTAGATGAGGGAATTCAAAAGCAGAATCTGACAGCTCATTTCCATAACAAGAAAAGTTAATTCCTTCCATTTGACTCTGCCAATTCCTCCCAGACGCATTCAATCCATTCTCATTATGAAGATTGTCATCTACAAAGCTAGACCTAGCTGGTACTGAAAAAAAAAAGGACAAATAATTAGACTCTATTATCACACTCCTGATCCTAAGAAGGAAATCAAATAACAGAAAATAATTACAGAACCTCAAGTTTATGCCCAGGACCCATGATCTAATACAGGAATACAAAAGAACACTCAAAAGCCGAAACTAGAAATATGATTAATATCATTTCAACAAATGGTCACGTGAAGTTAAGTAGTTAACAAACAAAGTTAAGCAAAATATTCACCAACTTTAACTTTTTATCAAGTTAAGCAAAATCTATAGGACCACACCAGATCCTTTCAACTAGAAAATCACCTCAGATTTAACTGTTTAACATAAGGGAAAGCAGGTGCAAAGGAGCTTGCATATGCATGAGACAATATGCAACATGATCTTGACTCACAATGATATCACATAAGATACATGAAAATTTATTATGCCAAAAGTTTCTCCGAGAGTGAAACAATAATAATCATGATAGGAAGGGAAAAGTGATAATATGAATGGGGAAAAAACTGAAATACCGTCCCATAGATCTTCACTGTTGTTTCCAACGCCATGGAAGAATTCAGAATCACCAAAAGAGTTCTGCAATTTACTACCACAGCCATCAAATGGTTCACAGTCATGTACTGTAGAATACTTCTGTTTCCTGTGACTACGGGAATTTATTGTGCCAGATGAAAACTCCAAATAGCCACCACTCATGGGCTTATTCGTATCTTGCATCATGACATCCTATACTCAATGGATCACAACAATTGTGTCATGTCTCCATTTAAAGTAACTTAAGGAACATAAGTATAAAGTTTACTCAGCCCACCAACACATTAAATTCAGTCAATGACAATCAGACAATAATCCAACAGAGGAATACTATCGTACTATAGAAAGCTGCAGACAGCATATACAGAATAGAATATTTTTGAAAGACCGTTAATAAATAAATAAGAAGCTAGGGTTCATCATTTGTCTTGTACTCTTATTTGAACTTCCCTCTTAACTTAATGGTAAGAATATTCTCCTATACATCCTTTTATCCCGTAAGCTTTGTTCAGGGAAAGATGCATAAATCCATAGTCTATATGTCTCTTCTAACTACTACATTGTACTTTCCCCAGCCAAACTTATAATGTCATGCAAAAAACCCACCCTATCATTTACCCACAGCCAAAGGCTTTGCAATGCCTCTGCATACTGATTACATAAGCGAAAAAGGACTATGTACAATTTCAGGGACTCTAATCAGGCTTAAACTACTCAAAATACTATTGAAAGTTGTGATCATTTTGCATGGATCTCAGTCAATAAGGAAATTATATGCAAATAACATCAAATACTTCAAATTCGACCAATCAAGTATTATATAAACTTTAAAAAAGACGTGTGTGCATGGGCTTCTCACCACTTCAAGTTCAAGATCATCCAGCACATAATCAAAGTTCTTTAACAAGTTATGCCTCCTTGCAGCCTTTTCAGGTGAAGAGCATGCATACTGAAACATCCTATATTTGTACAAGGACATTGGCTCAGATAGTGCTTTAACCATGCATTTTATATCTGAAGTCTCTAGTTTAATCACAAAACATCAACTTAGCTATTAAACTCAAATCAAGCTTAAGTTACATATGCAGCATTGAGAAAGGATGTATTTCATGAAAAATTCAAATTAAAAACCAAAAGCTGAGACAGCTTGGATTAAAATCTAATACAGATCTAATGGATATTTGTGCCATTGACATTCAGTTAAGAAGATAGCAGAACTACATACTAACACACAGTTACAAGTTCATGCTGCATTACAAAAATGAAAAAGGATAAAATAAATAAATAACCACTGAAAATCTAATACATAATTCTCTAACTATCTGCCTTGGACAACTTAAAATATCTCACGAACCAAATTTGTCAGAAAAGATATTTTAAGCACCAGGAAATATCAAAATTTTCATACTTCATATGCTATTTTTTGTTATCAACTCAAGTAATTATTTCTTAATTTTGAAGCAATTCAAAATTCTTATAGGATTTTTCCTTTTCAACGTGTGCTTTAATTTTCTTGGACAAACATCCAATTAGCTTATGTGATTCAGAGGAGATTAATAGAGCGTAATACAAGCAACCAAATATAATAAAGGATTACAAACATAATTTGGTTTCATAAATCAAGAAAGTGTTGAAGTCAGTTTTCTTTTGTGGAAAATATATTGTTAGAACTACTTTCAGTAGATGAATTTAAAAATAGATAGAATTAACAGAAAAATGTATGTGTCTTATTACCTTTCGCATTGTTCTGGTGAGAGGATTGGTGTTTGTGTCCCCACCTTGCCCAAACCTAAAGGGCAAAAAAGTGCGCTAAGTGGCAGATATCAATTTAACAGAAAATAAAGCCAATCATATTGGCATCCAAAAAGTACTTCATTGAATTCTTTCAGCACATGGTAAAAAGAATCTCTACATGAATAACTGTAACTACGTAAGATTGAAATGGTAGGATGCATGAGAGCCAACAGATTTAATGAGAGGAGTGAAAGACATGAGGTTGTGAGAGAGCTGAAGTTACAAAATCCATTATTGTTTTAATGACTGGTGAGTCTCATAGCTAATTTCCCACTGCTCTTCACTAATTTCTCAACCATTTAAAAGTTTATCCAGTTTTCTCTGTGTCAATTGCTCCTTCTACTTATGAAGACGATTTCAGAGGAACAGTGACCTTCTTAATACTGGTGCAAAATGGTCAGTAGACCGAGTTGAATGATAAGGTAAACGAAAAAAAATGTTATTTTGGGTTCAAGAATGAAATATTCTTTCAACTTCTAATGAAGCAATTTAATACCTTCTACTGAAAATGCAACATGAGCTTCATGGACAGGACTTGCCTCCAAATTGCCACTTGGTCCATCATCAGCAAGCAAATCAAAAACAGATATCTCTGAGAAATAAGATTGCAAGGTAACAATGAAGAAAATACAATATCGACACATTTTCATGATAACTATCAACGACAAGAACAGCTGCATTATAGTAGAAGTCCACCCAGTGGAGCTCCACTAATGAAAGTGCTCTGGAAAGGAATATGGCCAGTCAAAGCCCGGCAGGAGAAGCCTAGAGAGTAAGAGAGTTGAGAATTTGTACATGGTAAATACTTGATACTTACGCTGGATATTGGTTGTTTTCCTGAGATATGAATTACAACTGCTTTCATTGAAGGCATTGTTCTGACTATCAGAAGCAGTAAATTTAAAACTGTGATGCAACAGAAACATCAGCTCCTAAAGTTAAAACATCCTCTTGTAAAAATTAATCAAATACATCAGCATATACGAAAGGGATAAGAGAGCATGCATATAGAAAATACAAACCCAACACTCACTTCTTTGGGGATATGGTCTCTGCTTGGTAGCCTGATGAAGTTACTGCATGAAATAGTCACAAACATCTAATCTTTGATTTAAGGCGTTAATTCAAAATCGCGTCATGGACTCGAATGTTACCTACTTCCTTGTAATCAACAGAATCTGCAAAAGTTTCTGTGTTGGTAAAGATTTTTGCAGGATCTTTTGTGATGGGATACTTCACTGTAGATGCATCTTCTGTTCCTTAATGATTTTATTTTTACAAAGCATATGAACAACATGCAGAAAAACAAACAGACTTGCATTATGCCTCGTGACACTGGAAATACTTGAGAAGTCAAATAACAGCTATATGCTATTGCTCAACTCTTGTCAGATTCAACATTTTATGAAACCCTTTATGAAGGACATAGACTACAAAAGTGTATCACTTTAATAGACTAATATTATAAATAAGCTTTATACCTCAATCTCAATTTTATGAACCACCTATATTAAAACAGACAGAATTTGAGGGCCTCTTTGCCACCGTAAACTTTAACAAAACAAAAAGGTGATTGAGTTTTTATTCATTTAAGATCCAAAAATGCTTCCTATATAGAGTAATTATTAGGCCAAATATATTGAAATTGTCTATTCGACAATAAACGAGTCAAATGTATATTGCAATCCTAAACACTAGTATTAAAAAAAAGGGAAAATAGTTCACATATTCTTCCACAAGGTGAGAATTTAAGATTTACCATTGAGACAAGCACAATTGCGTTCTTCAGCAGTTGTCGACAGGTTTAGCAAACTGAGAACATCCAGTGATCTGTGTTCTTTAGGATCAGCATGGCTGTCTAACACAGCTGTCTGCTGCTGCTGTCGTTTCCTTTGTTCAAAGTATTGCTTTTGCCTTGAGAGTTTTTTTCACAAAACAAAACACATTGCATCTTTTGCATGTATAAACACTAAATCAATAACAAATAAATAAATAAAGTAAAAGATTGAGAATTCAATTGGAACTGTTTCCAGAAAACAGGATTTGAAGAACATAAAATTCATTTAACACCTAATCAATCATAAATAAAGAAATTAAAATAATGCGTTTACCTCTTCTGTGCAGACTTGCGTGACTGAAGTTTTTTTCCCCAAAGATATCATGCGTAAAGTTTATAAAAGCAAATTGTAAATGATAAATAATAAATTACAGCAAATTCACATATAAATTATGAAATTGAAGAAATATCAAAATTCAAACTTACAGTCGTCACTTTCCGCCTTGATCCTCCCATCCACAGCAACATTTTAAAAAACCTACGCCAATTGTTTAATTAAACGAAATTTTAAACCTAATGCTGAACAAAAACAACAGAGAAAATCTAAAAATTAAAAGTGAAGAATATAAACAAACCTTTCGATTTTGATATTTAGGACAACAGAACCGCTTAGCTAAATTGCTTTGCAAATATCGAACAACAAAAACCGCAAACGTCTGCGAGTTTTCGACCGTACAAAGATTTTTAGTGACAATTTCTTTCTCTGGTTCCTGGCTTCCCTGCGATGGGTGTGACTAAAATGCCGGCGGGTTATGTCCCAGCATGATGCCGAGCTCTCAAAAAGACGGTCCAATATTCTTTGGCTGCCAACTAACTGGTTTAACCGGTGCCTGTATTTAATTAATTCATTAAATTTATATAATTAATTAATATGTCAATTAATTTTTTTAAATATTATTAATAATAAAGAAAAGATAAATAAATACAAAGCGAAAGAACATTATTATTTTATCCTAATCAAAAGAAAAAATAAAAAAATTTAATAAATAAAGAACAAAAGTTTGTTTCATATGTTCTATATGATAGCTCAAATTTGACATAAAAATTTTCATATATATTGTTATTTGTCTCAATTTTACTATTCTAAATACCTCAAAATTTTCTTTTCATTTCTTGTTTCATGTTTGACATTCACATTTTATATATAACACTAAGAGTTCCATATTTATAGATAAATGTTCATATTTAACAATACTCATGTTTAATATCTAATGTCCCATATTTAACTTTAAGTTTCTCATATTTCCTATCATTATTTCACATATAAATTTCGTATTTCATAGGAATGTTTAGAATCCAATCCAATCCGCTTAATCTATCTAATTCACAGAAATTTGATCCGTAAAAATTCGATCTGTGGATTGGCGGATTAGATTGGATTGAAAATTTAAAAATTTGCAGTCAATGGATTGGATATGAATTTACTTTGTGAATATGTAAAAATCTGCGAACTGTAAAAAAATAAAAAAATATTTAATAAAAAAATTAAATTTGTAAATATGGTATTATACTTACTAATAAATATATAAGTTAAAATATAATTACATTAACACCATATTATGTCTTATCGACAATAATATAAAATAAAAATAATTAAATAAAAATATATAACTTACTTGGCAGTTAATTTTCATGTACTGATCTAAACAAATGAGATTTTTTTTTTGATGTGTTATATTTTGAAACTTTGAATGTATTTTTTAACTTTATTTAAACAATTAATTTATTTAGATCTTATTTAATTTTGAATTTGACTGGTAGTAAAATCATTTTTATATTTAGTTAGTTTGTGGATAGGACATGATTAAAAAATTTTAGCCAGTAAAACAATCCACAAAATTATGGATTGGATATGAATTTGGTCAAATCCGCATCTAATCCCCAAAATATGGATTGGATTTACATTAAATTTTACCAATCCGTGAATTGGATTGAATTGGATTAAAAATTTATAATCCGCAAAATCGTAGATCGGATATGAATTGATGTCTAATCCGCAAAATATGATCCTCCAACACTCCTAGTACTTCATATTTAAATCACATGTTGCATGTTTAAAGTTTAGTGTTTCATGTCATAAATAACACAAAAAAAAAATTATTTTCCTGCTTGTTTCATATTTGACATTTACATTTCATGTATAACATCATTTGTCACATGTATAAAATATCAGGTTGCATATTTACATAATACTCATATGTAATGTGTAAAATTGCATATTTAACTTCTCTTTTGCATTTTTTTTGTTATTATTTGATATGTAAATTTCATGTCTCATGTTTACATCACATATTACATCTTTGAAATGTGTTGTTTCATGTCATAAATGGCGCCAAAATCTTTTATATTCCCACCCATTTCATATTCAACATTCATATTTCATGTCGAACTTTTGTCACATTTATAAAGTATCAAGTTGCATGTGTACATGCTACTCATGTTTAAAATCTAATGCTGCATATTTCACTTTCTGTTTTGCATATTTCATATATAAATTTTACGTCTCATATTCACATCACATGTTGTATATTTGAAGTTTGGTGTTTCATGTCATAAATGGTGCCAAAAATTTTTATATTCCCATCCGTTTCGTGTTTGACTTTTATATTTTATGTTTAACATCATTTGTCATATATAAAAAATATCATGTTGCATGTTTACATCATATTCATATTGGGTATCTATTGTTGCATATTTAATGTATAAATTTTATGTCTCCTCTTCACATTACATATTGCATCTTTGGAGTTTAGTGTTTCATGTGCCAACAAATAGTGTCAAAAAGTTTCATTTTTAGAATCATATCATGTTCGCCATTTACATTTTATGCATAACACCATCTGTCACATGTGTAAAACATCATGTTGCATGTTTACGTAATAATCATATTAGATATAGGAATGGTAAAACATCGGATGCACGCAGGGTTTGGACTTGCCCGAGACCGGCTCAAATTGTTTCACAAATGTCTGAAGCTGAGTTTGTGCCTATTTTCTCACACACAGTCGATGTCAAGCCTAGCACCTCCCAGGCACATGTTTTTTTATCTAGGCTTCAGCTACCCGAATAAGTGACTTTAAAAGAAAAAAAGGGACATTGTGGATCATGCCATAGCAAAATCTCCCACTCTCCTGATAACTTTAAGCCTACTAGTTTTAGTTCAGAAGCATCTTAAACAAGGGATCAAATCTTGGAACTACCGTCCACTTTTTCTACCTTTTTAAAATCCACTATTAATTTACTCCATCTTCATGTCTCTTAATTTAGTGAATGCTGGTCTCCAATAAAATAAGAAAAAATTAGTCCCTAGATTTTTCAAGACTTTCACATCAAGATTTTAATCAGACTATACTTGGTGAAATACAGGTGGTAGCAAAGAGATAAATAAAAGAGATAACAAGTTGTATCAAAAAACAATAGTAATAATAAAGAATAAGGAGTGCCAAGGCAAGGAACGTTAGTTGTTGCCTATTGAGAAATAAGAAGAAATGATGCAGCTTGGGACATAGGGGCAGTCGTTTTTACGACTTACGAGTGGAAGTGCGATGCATCAGTGGGTGGGTGGCAACTTGTGTTAATTATAAGAGATGGGGTTTATAATTGATAAATATTGTATTCATATCATCATTTTATTTTATTTATTTATTTATTAAAATTAAAAATCTAACCGAGCACAGACCCGAGTTTCAAGAAGAGATGGTGCAGCTTACAACAGAGGGATAGTTGTTTTTATGACTTGTGAGTGGAGGTGCGATGCAGCGGGGGTTGGCAGCTACTGGCTTCGATAGGTAGAGGTGGGTGGCGGCTTGTGTCAATTATAAGAGTTTGAGGTTTATAATTGATAAATATAATATTCATATCTTCATTTATTTATTAAAATTAAAAATCTAACCGGGCATAGATCCAGGTTTCAGGTTTTTAGTTTGCTCATATACCCATACCCAGTTAGAGCTGGGTATTGAAAGTTGATACTCAAAGCTGCCTTATTTGTTAACAGGAGCCACGTTTTACTCGGACCACATATGCTAGGTCCGGTCCGGATCTAAGCCAAGGGGGTTTTCTTGCCACCTCTAATTGGGTGTCTATTGTTGCATACAGAATATCAACAGAATAAGACCACTTACATCAAAATAAATGTCATGTTTCACATTTACGCTAATTGTTGCATGTTTGAAGTTCTATGTTTCATATTGTAAGTAACCAAAAAATTTACTTTTTATCTCAGTTTCATATTTAACGTTTACTTCTACAATGTTTACTAGTACTCATATTTGATGTTCTTCGTTTCATATGGTACATTGAATGCTGCATCTTTGTGTTATTTGTTTCATTTATAAATGTCACGTTTAATTTTAAATTTGTTAATAAAAATATATACATAGATTTTAATTGCCTAATTCAATTATTAGTTAAAATGATATATATAGAAACATGTTAGATAATATTATATTGAACTCAATTAGTCAAGACATACTTCTATTATAGATATTATACATTTGAATTGAATATCTATATGAGTGAATATGATATATTTTTCAATGTTTTTTAATTCTATATTGTAATTAATTATATAAAATTAATTGTTTTAATTTGTATTACAAATATTATAAGTAAGAATAAAGCTAGTTAGCTAATTTGTGTTTAACTAGTAGACAAAAAATATAAATATGTTATTATAAGTCAAACGAAAATATTTAAATATATCAATTTTTTGATATTCAAACTCGGGTGGCCAATCAAAGTGTTCAGTTTCAATCGAATGATTACTCCCGAATTAAGGGTTAGTTTGGTAATATTGTATTTTTAAAAATAATTGTTGTTAGCTATGTTGTAAAATAATTAGCTGTGAAGAGAATCAATTGATTATTTAGTAAATTTTATTTTCAAAAGTGTTGTAAGTTTTAAAGCAGTGGATGTATTTGGTAAATCTTATTATTAATATAAATTTACTATATTATAATATAAATGACTGAATTGATCATAACATAGAATAAAATTAACTATATATTTATGAACACACATATAAAATATTTTTTTATTTTGTATATATAATAATTGATAACTAAAATAAATATTTTATATTATTAATTTTATTTTTTATTTTGTCATCTCAATATAATTAGAAGTACTAATAATCTCTTTAAAATTAATAATATTACTTCCTAACTAATAAGAAAAGATTTAGATTTTTATAATATATATGAGGATATAATATGTAATTGTATTAAATATAAAATTGATTCTTAAAACTAGATTTTGAAAAGTTATTTTTTTCCTACTTTTCAAAATCTCCTATAGAATGAAGTAATTTTGACAAAAGTAATTTAAAAAAAAAAAGTAGTAAACTCCAAAAGTAAGTTTCAGATTTTCAAAATCACATGTGTGTCTTACAAAAGCAATTTGAAATAGGTTTTAAACACCCAAAAAACTAGAAACGACAAAAAAGTTCTACCTAACATAAGCCTGATGTGTTGGGACAAGCCACAACAATATTTTTTTAAATAATTTTTTAATGCTTAAATTAGGCTCGAGCTTCACCTAAAAGGCCTGAGCCCAACTCAAAAGCTCGAGAAATGCTTAAAAGATTTTAAAAATATATATTATTTTAATTAAAATAATCTTTTTTTATACATATTTAACCCCCACATAAAATATATTTATAATTTTAAATCCTTTAAGCCCAAATTTTAAAGTCTCCTAAAACAAAAAAATAAAATTTTATAAATTATAAATTTGAAAAACATAACAAAAAAATTAGTAAATACTTTGCTATAAAATTGGAATTATAAAATCTCTTGTGTTTGAAATATTTGACGCTTTGTCTCTCTCTATGTGTGTGTGTGTGTGTGGATGAATATTTTGAGCTTATGTTTGTGGTAAAACCCCATTAAGTACTCATTTGATACATGTTATTTTACTAAAATAGACTTAATTAATAAAACATTAAATTCAAATTTTGCCCAATAACTATACTTGGGAATATATCTAATTAACTAATTTTTATTCAACTTGTACATAAAGTATAAATGTGTTCATGAGATTACATATATAAATTTAATAGTCTAACTATTTTTTAAACAATTGATAAAATGATGGCTCTGAAAAGAACTTATAATTCACAAAAAAAAAAATCCAATTAACTATGATAAAATTACATAACTATCAAAATTTTTCCTTGGTTTAGTCAGAAATTCCAAAAATAAGAAATTTAAGACAAAATAAAATATAAAAAATAACTTTTATTCATTGCACGTTGTAGTCAAGTGAGATAATGTACGACTTTAAGAAAGAAAGATCAAGTTTGAAAAATTAGGAGAAATTTAGTAAAAAAAATACAAAAAGAGAAATAATACCTTTATTCATTTTGAGTTATGCTTCCCACTATGCAATGTAGGGCTTTGATAGAGAGATCAAAATTGAGAATGAAAAAAGTAGGGCTTTGAGATAGAGAGGCCAACTTTGAGAATGGAAAATTTAGGGACTAGAGAGACTGAATTTGTCAACTTTGTCAATGGAAAATTTACTTTAATTATATGTAATTAGAGTTGTCAAGTCTAGTGATGACTGTTGTTTTTATTTGCAATGATGTAATCATTATGATTGTTGGTGTGATGAAAAATGGGTTTCATATGGAGTGAATTTAATTCATATTAAATTTATCAAAGACATAGTGTTAGAATCATGTTCAAGTACAGACCATATATATTTTAAAATCAATTCGGATGAAATTAAAAAATAAAAATATATAAATTTTAATGCAATAAAAGAAAAAAAAATACATTAAAGTCCTTATGTTTGTTTCTCTTTTAATTCTATAAGCATTTCAAAATTTGGACATCCGCTTCTTCAGATACCACTTGCACAAAATATATATTATCTTTGAATATTTGAATATTTGAATTGGCTGAATAAAGAAAATAGATTTTTATAGATTTATAGAGGTGTAAATAGTCCTATTGGGTTTTTGATGTGATCGTGTGTTGGTATGAATTCAAATGCTATTAGTGTCAATGTGCAAGTGTACACAACAAGTAATATAATGATAAGTATTCAAGATCGTCTCCACAGGGATCGATGTTATCAGACTTGCTACAACAATTTTAACAGTGCAGATTTTGTTCTAAATTAAAATAAAACAATTAATGAAACTAATATACTAATTAAAATAAAAACATAATAAATAAAATGCAACAAAATAAATTATCACGTCAAACTTAAGGATAAAACCAATGGGAATATAGAGTAGTTGAGTGAATAAACTTTTTTAATAGTTTTGTCTATTTTTCTAATATTTGGCTCGGTTGCTACAATATTTGCTACAGTATTGGGTAGAATCCTTATGTATCCTTAGCCGTCGCATGTTGGATATCTTATATCTATATACAACCTAACAGTGATCAGTTGTTATGCCAATATAAGATATAGCATTACACGCTTAGGTTCTATTTATTCTAGAAGGTGAATCCCTATGCCTAGTTCATCACTAATTTTAGATTAAGCATGACCCTTTTGGGACTCAAGTGATACGAACCCCGTCAAGAACTGACGCGACCCTAATCAATTTAGTTCCCAAGATCGAATTTAAACTAGGAATGGAATGGAACCACAACCCAATGCGTTCTTGACGGGGTTCGTATCATTTGGTATCAAAGCATAGGCTCCAAGGTCATATCCATCTATCTTTGTTGTTTTTCATTCTTGTTTGAATTTTTCATCTTGTTCTAGTATCTGTAAAAAAAAAAAAAAAAAGTCGTGAACAGTGTCGTGTAAACAGTATCTCGTGAACAGTTTGCGTGAACAATATTTTTAGGGTTTCCTTTTAAAATCAATTTTGAATCTTTGTGGTTTATTTCTCCTTAAATCCACAAGTTTTGCCTATTCCTTTTCCTTAAAAAAAAAAAAAGAAACTCCAACCTCCTCTTAAAATCTTTCATTTTTTTTCATTATTTGTGTCTTGGAAGTCTAAAATAAGTTTTACCCCATCAATGAAAATTTTGCCCAAAATCAAAACTCGACTTTTGTACACATTGCCTTCTTACTCTTGAAATTAAATTCTCCTTAGTTGTCATCTTTGTGAATTGTTGCTGAAATCCTGATTTTGGTTTGATTAGTTTAATAAGAACCGAGTGAGGATTATTAAGAGTGGAAAAAGGCAAGAGAGTGTGAGCGTATTAGAGGGTAAAAACCAATAATTTGAGTGAAATAGGAGTGGAATTGAGTGAGTCATTTTTCTTGAGTGAAACACGTAAGGGAGTGAGGTGAGGTCCTTCCACATTATTTCCAATATTCTTTTGCAGATAATAGCTATGTCTCACAACCTAGAACAAAACACAAATAAAGAGGATCAATCCGCAACTACTCAGAATTTACAAATTCAAGCATTGATGGGAGAGATGAGAAGGATGATGAGGGCTGAATTAGAGCTCATCCACGAGCGTTTGGATTATGTGGAGAACACACATGCAAGACAGCCACAATTCATTCCCCAAGCACGTAGAAGAGAAAGAGCTCCAGTTAGAGGAGAGTTTGATGACTATTATAGGGATGAGTATGATGAAGGAGAGGACTCATTAGGTAGCTATAAGAGAGATAGACAAGGTAGGAGAGCTAGGAATAGAGATGATGGATTGAGTGGCATAAAGATGAAGATTCCATATTTTCAAGGAAAATCTGACCCAGAAGCATAACTTGAATGAGAGAAGAAAATGGAGTTCATATTTGACTGCCATAATTATTCAGAGGCAAAAAAAGTAAAATTGGCTATGATTGAGTTATAAGCAGGAGGTGAAATAGGGAACGCCCAATTGAGACATGGGATGAAATGAAATCATTGATGAGAAAGAGTTTTGTACCTAACCACTATTATCGAGACTTGTACAAAAAATTACGTCTTACACAGAGTAGCTGAAGCATTGAGGATTATTATAAAGAAATGGAGATTGCCATGATTAGAGCAAATGTGGAGGAGGATATAGAAGCTACCATGGCACGATTCTTAAATGGACTTAATCGGGAGATTGCAGATAAGGTTGAGTTGCAACACTATGTGGAGATTGAGGAAATAGTCCACAAAGCCATCAAAATTGAGCAACAACTCAAGAGGAGGGGTAACACTCGTGCAACCCCAAGCTCGAGTTCCATTCCTTGGAAGCCGAGCTATGTGAAACGAAACGAGAGGCCACAAGCATCTACTACACCTAAGCTAAAATCCGAGCCCTCCAAGCACAATACACAAGGTAACACCATAACTCTTACTATTAAGAATTGTGACATTAAGTGTTTTAAATGTCATGGCAGGGGGCATATCACAAGTGAATGTTTGAATAAAAGAGTTATGGTATTGCGGGACAATGGTGAGATTGTAATTAAAGATGAGACGGAAGAGAATGAGATACCACCATTAGAGGATGTCGAAATGAAGAGTATATATTATGATACTCATAGTTTGATGGAAACACACGGGGGTTTATTTCGTTGAAAAACTTCTATCTTACAAACGAAAGGAGAATTCTTTATGTAGGAGAATTCTCGGAGAAGATAGGACAGGACCCCTATCTTTTACAAAAGCAAAAGTAAAAAGACACATCATGACAACTTTCATGATTACAAAGGACAAAGTGTGCTTTAATAATTAAAGCATGACTTTGACAAAAGCAAAGCTTAAAGTAAAAGCAAACCTTAATAATTATACAGGACAAAACCATAAAGTAGAACATAATTATTACAACAAGACAAATTACTTTATGGAGAGCGGAGATTCATGTAGTTGTCTTTGGATGAGCTTTCGGTTTCATCTGGGTCAGTGTCGCGGTTGGATTTTGGGAAAAAGGTTTTGGAGAGTTTTGGATGCTTACAGTGGGGACCACGACAAGGTGGATAAGGACAATCTCTTCGGTATCCGGGCTTGAGGAGTAGACTGGGACTTAGGGTTTGGCATTTGAGTGGCCTTGTCAACTTTGGAGGGTTGGGATGAGGATCCTGGTTCATATATGGCTGGTTGTGGGAACTGTTGGAGATGTTGGTTTAGAGGAAGGAATTCTTCCCATGGGTCTTGTGCATCTTGGTAGAGAAAATCAGTGAAGTCTGGTTTTTCTTCCTTGATGATGATTCCGTAGATTTTGGTTTAGAAATTGCTGAAGGAGTGGGAATCATGATGATATCATGTTGTGGACCCAGGGAGGTGTGAGAAATGTCTCTGTGTGGAGCAAGTTGGTGGTTTAGTTCACAAAGGAAGTTATAGAGTTCTTTTTGGACTCTCTCGTCTTGTTCAAGGATGGATGGGTGAGGTGTTGTGAACCATTCAAAGACTTGATCTTGAGTCTAGAAGCAGTTTATGTCAGGGTGTTGGATGTATGGTCTATGAATAATGAACACAGACGTTCACATTTTTGCTTCGAATGATGGCATACGTTCCAAATTATGAACTTGAGACAATTGTTGGAGTTTTTGTCTCCACCATGGAATTGGAGAAAACCATTCAAGAAGTGTCTAGAGGAGAGAGGTTGCTTTGTCTGGATTGAGTAAGTGTTCTAAGGTGGCTGTAACTGGAACAATCAGTTTGGTGGCATAAGGGACGGTGTGGCACCAAATGTACCATAATTCATCTTCTGAAATTTCTCTGGAAGGATCCAGGGTTAAATCTGTAAGAAACAAGTTTTCAGGATGGAAGGTTGAGAATGGAAAAGAGTCTGATAGGAGATAAGCTTTCATGAACAACCTAAAAACAGCTTTTTTGACAAACTCTTAGATGGCAAAGACTGTGGTGAAGGTCTTTCCAAGGGGAAAGAGTTTTTTGGTAAGAGCTTGTGAAGGAAGTGAAGTGGCCATGAAAATAACAGGAAAATGGTAATCTAAGGATATGAAAAACAAGGATTTGTCTGGTTTAGCAAGTCTTGAGAGCATATCAGGAATAAGGTTATGGTCTCCTTTTATATGCTTCACTGAGAAATCATATTTTGAAAACCAGTCTTTTAATCGGAGCAGCATCTTGTTTGGAACATTTTTCCCTTTGAAATTCATGATGTTGGGAAAGGCTGAGTTGTCCATTCTGACAACAAAGTGATAGCCGATAAGATGATACTCAAACTTTTGAATACCATGCTTGACAACTAAAATTTCTTTGAACACATTATGGTAATGCATTTGTGTGTCAGAGAAGTGTCGACTGGCATAGGCAATAAAGTGCTCCTTACCATCTATTTCTTCAAGCAGGATGGCCCCCCATGACTCGTCACTTGCATCAGTCTGCAATATTCGCTTACCATCAGTGATGAGCTTTAATGGTGGCAGATTTTGAGCAATTTGCTTTAAAGTTGTGACAGCAAGTGTGTGGTTATTGTTCCACGAAGGTGGATTCTTTTTCAGCAAAGCTGACAGCTGGCGTGTATGATGATAAACATGAGGGAGAAAGTCCCTGATATAATTGATAATACCAAGGAATTGCTGTAGTTAGCTTTTGGAAATATATTGATCTGGAAAGTGGATGAGCTGTTGGGCAATGTGCTTTCTTGGCTGATAGTGGCCATTTTTTATAATCATTCCAAGGAATTCAATGTTATTGGTGGCAATGGTGCTTTTCTTGGCTGATAACATGATTAAATGAGATTGGATAATATCAAAGAACTGATTTAACAAATGGCGATGATCATCTTGTGTACCTGAAAACAACAAAATATCGTCAATGTAAATCAATGCACTATGCAAGATGGGTTGGAAGATCTGGACCATGGATTTTTGGAAAATAGATGGGGCGGTTTTAAGACCAAAGGGTAAAACTATCCATTGGTAATGAGCATTGGGAATGCAAAAAACGGTTTTGTAATGTTCTGAAGGTTTAATTCCAAGTTGCCAAAATCCGGATTTAAGATCAAATTTTGAAAAGATTTGAGCATTTTTCAAATAAGTAAACATGCTCTGTCTTTTTGGCAAAGAGAATTTGTCATCTTGTAAAAACATGTTTAGAGGCTGATAGTCTATGACTAATCGTTTTTTTCCTCTAACAATCTCAGAATGCTTTTCGACATAAAAAGCTTGACAAGCCCATTGAGAACTAGTGGGTTCAATAAGACCTTGGGCTAGCAACTGAGAACATTCCTGTTGGGCTAGGACTAAGTCAGAAGGACTCATTCCTGGATGAGTGGCTTTGGTTAGATTGACATCTTCATTGAACTTGAAAGGTAATTAAACAAAGAATTGTGGATTTTTCCACAAAGGATTTGGATGGTGAAAATCAGCATGTGACTCAGGACAAAATGTTAAGAATTTTGTGGAAATGTCTTGGAAAGGCTGGGAGGTTTCAGATAAACCATAAAGCTTTAAAATATTGGTGAATGGTTTAAACATGGACTTGACTCGGATTCCAGTTGGAATGATTTGGAGGTGTTTTATCTAGTGAATGATATCAAAGCCTAACAAGATATCCTTATTAGGCAGATGAGAACCGATGACTTTTGTCCAGATAACACAATTTGGAAAGATTTGAATACCAATGGGTTTTTTGGTAATCAATATGGTGGTGAAGAGTTTTCCATTGACTGCTTTGAAATTTTCTTCATAATGTTGCCAAGACTGGGATGGAAGTATGTTTGGGTTTATCATACTTCTTTGGGCTCCGGTATCAAGAAGTCCAATGGCGGGAATTGGTCTCTGGAATTTGGAGGGTAAGATGTGGAGTTTTATGGAAGGGATAGGGATGGTAGTGTTTAGAGACAAAAGTTGTTGGTTAAAAACAGTATGAAACTCATCATTTTCTGAATCATCGGATGAGTTTTGCAGTGTGAACACTGTTTCATCAGTGGGCTCCTCCTGTTTTGAGAAATAGAACTCAATTTCATCTTTGTGAAGAGAATAATCAGTGGTGGCTTGTAAATGCTCAAGAAGTCTGATGGCTTTATCTTTTTGTTGGGGCAATGTTTAGCATAATGGTCTTTTTTCTTGCAAATGAAGCATCTGCTTGACTTTTACCTTTTCTGTTCTCTGAAAGAACTAGATCTTTTCTTGAAAAATCTGTAAGATTTGCGCTTGGATTTTGATCTAGGAAATAAGTCTGGGTTTTTGAACTTTCGGAAATGCTTCTTCTTTTTGGTGCTGCAATCACAATCCTTCTTTTTCTTGTATTTGATCTGCAAGTAAGGCTTTTTGCATGCACTTCGGAAAGACTCTTTGTCTTTTAACAATTCTTTGAAGAACTGTTTCTGTTTACATAATTTTTCCAAACATCCTTTGGTGATCTGAAAGATCTTTCCCAGGGAAATGTTGTCAATGGTGAGATTGAGACTCGTAACCTACTTATGTATATCTGGTTGCAATTCTTCAGGTAAGGATGCCAGAAATACATGTTTGAGAGTTGGATCATTGAACCCATTGAGCTTGTAAAACATGATTGACATATGTTTATAATGAAAATCAAGATCTTTAGAGTTGAGTGAGCAGCATTTCATATTGAGGTAGTCTCTTCTTGCAGGTGCTATGTTCAAGACAAAGTATGTAGTATGATTATTGATGGAGGAAGTTGCACTAATGTTGCTAGTACTATCATGGTAGAGAAGTTATGGCTTCCGACACTTAAACACCCACGGCCATACAAACTACAATGGTTAAATGACAGTGGAGGGGTGAAAGTGAACAAGTAGGTACTAGTGACTTTTTAGATTGGCAAGTATGAAGATAAGGTGCTTTGTGATGTAGTGTCAATGCAGGCTGGACACTTGTTACTTGGGCGGCCTTGGCAATTCGACAGACGTGTGAAACATGATGGCTTCACCAACAAATATTCATTTGTATTTAATTAACGCAACATCACTCTTGTTCCATTGACACCAAAGCAGGTTTATGGAGATCAAGTGAGCCTACAGAGAGAGAGTGAGGAAAAGCAAATGAGAGAAAAAGAAAGTGAAATTCAAAAAGAGGCCGAGAAAAATGTGAGAGAAAAACTAAAGAAAAATACGGCCATTGAGCAAAAATTAGATGGAAAACAAAAGAGTTTCTACGCGTGAGTGAGTGAGATAAAAAAAGCGTTGTTTTTACATCAACCGATGATTGTACTTTTGTACAAAGAGGCATTTTTAAACACTAACGAATTTGACCCTACTTTACCTAAATCTATTACTTCTCTTTTGCAGGAGTATGAGGATTTTTTTTTTTTGAGGAAACACCATATGGTTTACCTCCAATCCGAGAGATTGAGCATCAAATTGATTTTGTGCCTGGTGCAGCCATTCCAAATAGACTAGCCTATAGGAGCAATCCGGAGGAGACCAAGGAACTTCAAAGGCAGGTTAATGAATTAATGGAAAAAGGGTATGTGAGAGAAAGCATGAGTCCATGTGCAGTTCTCATTTTATTAGTTCCCAAGAGGGATGAGACGTGGAGGATGTGTGTTGACTGTCGAGCCATCAACAACATAACGGTAAAGTATCGACATCCCATTCATAGGTTAGATGACACACTTGATGAATTACATGGGTCTTGTGTATTTTCCAAAATTGATTGATGCAATTGGTGAGAGAGTTAATTCTCTTTGGTTCGTTACGAACTCTTTAAACTTATCGGATTTCTATGGAGTTCAAACTCTTGACTTGTCAATTAGACCATTCATAGCTGATTGTGGCGTCTTCACATACTAGGGTTTATGCTTTCTGTAAGCATTGGGTCGAGGTTCCATTCCATTCCTGGTTTAGGTTCGATCTTGGGAACTAAATTGATTAGGGTCGCGTCAGTTCTTGACAGGGTTCGTATCATCAAGTTAAACTCAATCCAGAAAACCCAATCTAAAACCAAGTATTGCTCTGATATGTTTCACTAAGATAGGCCCTTTTGTGACTATTCCTTACCTAATATCATTAAATGGGTGATCAACCGAAGTAATGAATAAAAATAAATACTATCAAACTAAAATGTTTCAGCAAACATGCAGCAACTCATATTTTCAGTTAATAAACCATCAAGATTGTCTATCACTCAACTACAAATAAATTTAATTCATGATTTGCGAAAGAAAAATAAAGAACAAAGTTTCAGCCATCAAACACATCCCCATGAATAAAAAGTAAACAAGAAAACAAGAGAAGAATAAGAAGGACTGAGTTCCTGATTGATTTATGCAAATTCTCCTCTTGTACAACCCTCAATCTCTCTCTTGAATCCTGTTTTTCTTTTGTTTCTTTGTGGTTTTTCTCCTTGGGTGACGACTCTTCCTATTTCTTATTATGTGTGCTTCTTTTATAGCTGAAAATTAGGGTAAACAGAAGCTTAGGTCGCGCATAAGTTAGATTAGGAAACTGCAGATCGCAATTCTACAATTATCCCGCACAGAATTTTCTCAGTCGTTGTTCCAGGATTGCTACAGCAACTGCACTATTCTAGATTTGTTTCAATTCTTTTGTAGCCTAGTTCTTTTCTATCTTTTGCAAGCCTATTGCATCAGCATTCCTTCCTTGAAATTTGGGCTTTCAGACACCTACAATTATGCATATGATTTAGCACACAAATTATTCTAAATCAAACAAAATTTATTACGAATAAACTAAGATGAATGTTTATGCAAAATATAACAAAAATGCAATGAAAATACATTATTTACTCTCTAAGTATTATTGATTTAATTCTAAAAGTGTCATGATAACTCTTATTTCATAGAGTTATCATCGTGAAGTAGCAAATTGTATAAATAAGCTATGTTCAGGTTAATCTCGTGGGCTGGATTCAAAAGTTTTATGGGCTGCAAAATTTTGGGAACCTGTTAAGACATGATGTTAAGAAAATTAAAGTTAAAACATTACTTTCATGCAAATTCGAACCTTGGACGTCGGCCACACTAAAAATTAATTAGGTGAGACTATCTGAATCCATTAAGTCTACTTTTAAATATAGTTTTTGTTATGCAAATTTAGATGTTCATAACATATATCTTTTGGTCTCCCCACTATCTCTTACTAGCAACCTTTGGCTTTTCTATAACTCCCACTATCTCATAAGGAATTATGATCCATAATGTTTCCATTAATTTCATGAAGTGATTATGTAACTATAAAAGGAGAGCTCATCTCTTTGTTTTGTATACACTTGGAATGAATAAAATCTCTCTATAATATATTGCTCTCATTTATTCTTCATCTTGTGTTACTTCTTTATTTTGTGTTGCTGGCTAATAGCTTTTCTAACACGTGATCAGCATAAGACTTTGATGAGGTATTAATTCTTTTGTTTCTTATACCTAGCAATTTTAATTATTATATAACTATAATCATTCGTCACTAATAACATGTCATAATAACTATTATTATCACGTTTGTATTTGCAATAAGATTAACTTCTCAATGATGTACATATATTACTTGTCTTCATTATGTCTCTTGAAATATGCATAGCTGATGGCATAAGATTTGAAATGAATCCTATGACAATAGTATGATATGGGATTATATTACCATGAGTGATTATATGACATCTAAAAATTTACTTGTTAATAATGAATTAATTATTTATCTTTATTTATATTGTTTTATAACTATATAAAAATGTCGAATCTCGCAAAACTTGAATTTGTGGCAATTGATATATCTAATGATAATTATCTATCATGGGTTTTGGATGCTGAAATCTATCTTGATGTAGTGAATCTTGGAGATAGTATTAAAGAAAACAATGATGCATCAACCCAAGACCATGCCCAGGTGATGATTTTTCTTCGCCACCATCTCCGTGAACAATTGAAAAGTAAGTATCTTATGGTCAAAGAACTATATGTCCTTTGGGAATGTCTTAATGAAAGATTTAATTACAAAAAATCTATTATACTTCCAGAAGCTCGTTATGATTGGATGCACTTACAATCAATTCTATATTATTCAAAATTGTTTCTCAATTAAAATTATGTGGAGTGGAGATTATTGGTGCAGATTTGATGGAAAAGACATTTTTTACTTTTCATGTTTCGAATTTATTCCTACAGCAACAATATCGAGACAGGAGATTTAGAAAGTATTCTGAATTAATCTCATGTCTTTTAGTAGCTCAAAAAAATAATAAACTTTTGTTGAGAAACCATCAGTCTCATCCGTCTGAATCTGTACTTATCCCTGAAGCGAATGATACTTTAGCCAATAATCGTAATGCCAATTGAGGTCGTGGCTGAGGCCATGGTTACAAAAATAATCAAAGCCATGGTGGCTATAACAAGAAATATCAACCAAACCACTCAAAATGGAGTAATAGTAATGAGAAGCAAGAAAAATATCCACAAACGAAATCTTCAAAGGATCATGAAAATGTTTACTTCAGATGTGGTGTGAAGGGACACTGGTCTCATGTTTATCATACACCAAAACATTTAGTTGATTTTTATCTACCATCCAAAAAGGCAAAAGGAAAAGAAATTGAGACAAATTTCATGGATCATGAAAATCCAATTAATGTAGCTAATTTGTATGTTTCAGATTTTTTTTAAAGATCTGAATGGAAAAATTGACCATTTAACTAGTGATGTACATGTGAAGATCGATTAAAAGTGCTACACTTTGAAGTGTATTATTTTTAAAGTTTGGTGTGTTTAAATTCTAAAACAACTACTAGTGTATTTAAGGTTTGGTGTGTTTCTTTACAATTATGGTGTGTTTAAATTCTAAAACAACTACTAGTTATGGTGTTGCAAGACTCTTTATTGTTTTGAGTGTTTTATGAGAATTTGATGTGTAACTTTTTTATGAAAACCATCAAGGAAATACTGTTAAAGATTCAACTGATCCTTTGCACATTCATGGAGGCTCAATTAAGACAGCTAGATGTCATAGGATGAGTATTTTGAGCAACTAACCCGTGTGGCACTTAGACAACTTTGCCGAATATTGTTAAGTAAGCCTAGAGCTTCTCGAACTAGAGAAGAGAGTAATGGAGCCGAATAAGAAAACTTGTATTGCACAAAAGAGATATTACAATGCTTGAGTGCTCAATGCTTGTTGTTGTGTACAAATGCCTAATGCCATCCCATATTTATAGGGGAGGCTTGCCAAGCTCTAGAGATTCTAGAGAATTCTACCATTTCCTAGCTATTTACATGTGCTGGAATTGTATAGAGAATTCTAGAGTATTTACAAGCTCAATGTGCTAGAGTTGTCTAGAACTTTCCGGAATTGGGCCAAGCTAGCACTCTTGGCCTTGTGTTGGGCTCTTGGTGAGCAAATTGGGCTAGCGAATTGGGCAGTCCGTAACATCTTCCCCCACCTAAGATCGCGGCATCCTCGTCGCGCTCTCGTGCTTGAAATTCTGGATGTGCTGAGCGAATTGCCACAAATCATCTTCACGTTCCCAAGTGGCTTCGCTCTCGGGGAGGTTTTTCCAATTCACCAAGTACTCGCTATGTGCTGGCACGCCCCTCCTCGAAACCACGCGGTCCGCAATGATGTAGTCTACATCTTTGTCGAACGCGGTGACAATGGCGGTTGGTGCGCGCCTCGATTCTCCGCGACTTGGGTCTCCCATGTCTTCGTGATATGGCTTGAGAAGGCTCACATGGAAGACTAGATGGATCTTGAGTCTTGGCAGAAGTTGGAGTTGATACGAAACGTTGCCCACACGTCGTACAACTCAGAAGGGTCTCTTGTAGCACCTCACTAACCCCTTGTGGACTTTTCGCAACGTCTTGAATTGTTGAGGTAGGAGCTTGATCATAACTTGATCACCTTCCTTGTACTCAACATGCCGTCTCCTTGTATCCGCCCATTTCTTCATTTTCCTCACGGCTTTGTCGAGGTAGGCTCGCGTGATGTCCGCTTCCTCGTGCCATTCGCGGGCGAGCTTGTGTGCCGCGGGGCTTTTCCCTCCGTAAGTCAAGGCTATGGCGTTGGTGGTCATGGGCTGGAATCCCATGATGATCTCGAACAGACTCTTGCCCATAGCCTCACTTTGCTGCAAGTTATAAGAAAATTGGGCGATGTCGAGTAGCTTTGCCCAATCCTGCTGATGAGCTCTCACATAATGCCTCAAGTACATCTCGAGGAGGCCATTGATGTGCTCGGTCTGCCCATCCATTTGTGGGTGGAAGCTTGTCGAGAACTTAAGATCGGTCTCCAACATCTTGAAGAGCTCCGTCCAAAAACGCCCCATGAACCGAGGGTCTCGGTCGCTCACAATGCTTTTCGGAACTCCCTAAAGCTTCACAATATGCTTGACGAATAGGTGGGCTGCCTCGTCCGCTTTGCAATCGACAGGTGTGGTAGTGAATGTGCCGTACTTGCTGTATCGGTTGACAACGACCATGATACTTTCGCAACCTTCGGACTTGGGTAGTGATGTGATGAAGTCCATGGAGACACTTTCCCATGGCCTTGTTGCTAGTGGTAGTGGTTCCAATAATCCTGCTGGAAGTTGATGATCCACCTTGTCTTGTTGGCACACAAGACAAGTTCGCACATATGCCTCGATGTCGTCCCTCATGTGCGGCCAAAAATATGAGGCTTGGACTAGTGCGGTGGTGCGCTCAATTCCTGAGTTACTAGCCCACTTGGAGTCATGCACTCCTTGATAACTTCCTTCCGTAAGTTTCCCCACCTTGGCACGAACAGCCGATCTCCTTTGGTGAGGAGGATGCCTTCCTCTTGCCAAAAGCGCCTTGTCTTTCCCTCGAGCACCTTCTCTAGTAAATCCTTTGCTAGTGGATCTTGTTGGAGGCCTTCCTTGATGCGTGAGACAAGGTCGGACTTCGGTTGGCTCATGCTAAGAGTTGCCAATTCTGCCTTGCGGCTTAGAGCATCCGCAACGACATTGGCTTTCCCATGTTTGTACTCGAGCCGATAGTCAAATTCCGCAAGGAAATCTTGCCACCGTGCTTGCTTTGGACTCAACTTCTTTTGTGTTTGAAAGTAGCTCGTTGCCACATTGTCTGTCATGTTCGTAAAGTGAGAGCCGAGCAAGTAATGTCGCCACACCCGTAAGCAATGTATGATTGCGGTCATATCCTTCTCTTGCACAGCGTAGCGGCATTCCGTATCATTTAACTTCCGACTTTCGAATGCTATAGGGTGGCCTTCTTGCATGAGGACTCCTCCTATGGCGAAATTCGAGGCATCCGTTTGGACTTCGAAGGGTTTAGTGTGGTCCGGAAGAGCGAGGACGGGTTCCTCCGAAATTGCTCTTTTTAACTCCTCGAATGCACGTTGGCACTCTTCGGACCAATGCCACGTTCTGTTTTTCTTGAGCAAATCTGTTAAGTGGCAGTAGTAGTTCACTAATCTAAGGAATGAGCGAAGGTTGGGCACTTTCGAGGGAGGTTCCCATTCGAGGATGGTCTTCACCTTGGCATTCTCCATCATGAGTTTCCCGCCCGCAAGCTTGTGGCCAAGGAACTCCACTTCTTGTTGTGCAAATGAGCACTTCTCTAACTTGAGGAAGAGCTCGTTGTCTCGGAGTACTTGGAGGATTTGTCGCAAGTGTTGGGCATGATCCTCGAGCATGGTGCTATACACCACTATGTTGTCCAAGTACACGACCACGAAGCGGTCGAGAAATGGTTGGAGCACCTTGTTCATGAGTGTGCAAAATGTGGCGAGTGCATGAGTAAGGCCAAAAGGCATCACAAGGAATTTGAAAGACCCGTACCTTGTTGTGCACGTTGTCTTCGGTTCGGCTCCTTTGGCAATGCGTACTTGGTAGTACCTAGAGCGCAAGTCAAGTTTGGTAAAGTACCGTGCTTTGCCAAGCTGGTCGAACAAGTCCGCAATTAAGGGAATCAGATACTTTTTCTTGATGGTGATCTTGTTGAGCGCTCTATAGTCGATGCACATCCGCACCGATCCATCCTTTTTCTTTTAGAAGAAGACGGGTGCACCGAATGAGGCCTTTGAGGGACGAATGTATCCTGCGTCCAGCAAGTCTTTGAGTTGTTTCCGTAACTCCTCTAGTTCGGGTGGCGCCATATGGTAGGGCACCAAGGCTGGCGGCTTCGTGCCTTGTTCCAACTTGATCGCATGATCTACCTCTCGTCGAGGTGGGAGCTTCTTTGGAAGTTCTGGAGGCATCACGTCCTTGTACTCATTGAGGACGGCTTGAATTCGCGGAGGGACTTGGCTTGGCGAAGTTCCGCTATTTCTTTCCTCGTTTAGTTCCCGAATGGAGATCAAGAAGCTTGGGTCCTTCTTGAAAGCTCTTTTGAATTGCATGGCAGAGAGTGTCTTCTCCTCGAACTTGCCTCGTTCAGTGGAAACCATGCATGCCTTACTCCCGTCGAGGATGCTTAGGGAGTTCGTAGCGGGCAGCGGGAAAGCATGGACTTGGTCGAAGAATTCCATGCCAAGGACCATCTTGAAGTCGTCCATAGGCACGATGGAGAAATCAAGCTTTCCGCTCCATATACCAAGTGTTAAGTGCACGCCTTGTGCAATTCCCGCAATTGGCTTGGCGGGTGAGTTTACTGCCTTCATTGTGCCTCCTTCCTTGGTGGCCTTGAGGCCTAAGCGCTTGCCCTCGTCTACAGACACAAAGTTGTGCGTCGCTCCCATGTCTAACAGCGCGCGAACTGACTGGCCATTTATCTTAACGCTAACATACATGAGCCCTTTCTTGACGAGTGCGGGCTGTTGGCGATTGAGTGCGCCGAGGCATTGGAGAGAAGCCATGCTGAGTTGGGGTTCCTCCATGGACATTGTGGGGTTGCTCTTGAGTTGGGCAGCAAGAGCATTGAGCAACTTATTCTCCGGACAGTCGCTTACCCAATGAGGACCGTTGCATATGAAGCATGGGCTTCGCAACTTTGGCACCTCCTTCTTGCCCTCCGATTTTCCTTGCCCTCTCTTGTTGCTAGGCGGCTTTTTCTGCCCCCAATCTTTGCGGCTGTTGCCCTTGTCCTTGCGACTCTTTCCCCCACCTTTGCCTTGGTTAGACTTCTTGTCTTTGGATTAGGTAGAGTATTCAGTGAGCGATTCCGGAATGGCGATGGCGTCATCAAGTGTTTGAAAGCCACGACTATCAAGCTCGGTCTTAGCCCAATCCTTGAGCCATCTTGAAAGTAGAAAAGTGAATCCTTGTTGGACATGTCGCTTATCTCCAACATAAGGGTAGTGAACTCGTTGATGTAGTCCCGAATGCTACCCGATTGCTTGAGGCGACGTAAGCGCGCTCACGCTTCCTTCTCCGCATTGCTTGGGGCGAACTGCTTTCGGAGTTCTTGCTTGAAGTCGACCCAAGTGTCGATGGTGCAAATACCCTTGCCCATCTCGCCATGCTTGCAATGCCACCATAGTTGTGCAGCGCCACGAAGATAGGTGGGTGTAGTGCCCACTTTTGATGCCTCATCTCGAACACACATGGCATCGAAGTACTGATCTAGCCCAAATAGGAAGTTGTCCACGATTTTGGTGTTGCGTGAGCCATCGTAGGTGTCGGGCTTTGGCACGTCAATGCAGTGCGCATCACTCATGCTTGCGGAAGCTAGACTAGCAGAGAGTGTGCGCTTGTTCCATGCCCAACCCGAGAGGACTTCATCCACTTTCGTGCGGACAACTCGTAGTCCATCCTAAACAAAGCTACGAAGTTTGAGCAACTCATCATGAAAAGAATGAAACTCACCTCGAAGAGTATTCGCTTGCTCTTGGATGAGGGCTTTGGTTGCCACCGTGAACTCGGCATATTCTCCCTTGAGACCGTCCACTCGTTCCTCCAATCCCTCGAGGCTATCTTGAGCGGCGGACAATGCGATTTCGAGAGTGGTTACACGAGGCTCCAACGCATCCACAGATGGGGCCTTGGACTTGCCGCGAGTCTTACCTTAGGCGCGTTCTCCCTCATGGCCGCGGCTTGGTTCTGGTGGAACATCAACACCAACAACACCTCTTGTTCTACATTCGAAGGGTTGGCCATTGCTCGTGAGCTAACTTGCGTGTATGCAAACCTTAACTCTGATACCACTTGTCACGAGATGAGTATTTTGCACGGCTAACCCTTGCGGCACTTAGACAACTTTGCTGAATGTTGCTAAGTAAGCCTAGAGCTTCTCGAACTAGAGAAGAGAGCAATGGAGCCGAATAAGAAAACTTATATTGTACAAAAGAGAGATTACAATGCTTGAGTGCTCAATGCTTGTTGTTGTGTACAAATGCCTAATGCCATCCCATATTTATAGGGGAGGCTTGCCAAGCTCTAGAGATTCTAGAGAATTCTACAATTTCCTAGCTATTTACATGTGCTGGAATTGTATAGAGAATTCTAGAGTATTTACAAGCTCAATGTGCTGAGTTGCTTAGAACTTTCTGGAATTGGGCCAAGCTAGCACTCTTGGCCTTGTGTTGGGCTCTTGGTGAGCAAATTGGGCTAGCGAATTGAGCGGTTTGTGATGAGAACCATCAAGGGACCATTAAAACTTCAAGTGATCCTTTGCACATTCATGGAGGCCCAATTACAAGAGCAAGACATCATGAATTGGGCTTGAAGAGAAGACAAGGCATTGTGGGCATTATTCAAGTTATTGGGCAGCCAAATACACAAGTTGTATCAAATGCAGAAAGGTCAAATTCGGAATAAAAACTGTATTGATTGAGCCAGAATTAATGTGCAAGCTATATACTGTTGGAAAGATAATTAAGTTAGCTTTCCAATAAATTTTACAGAGCTGGATTTGGAGTTCTCTACAAGGAGTTATGATCAATTCTTTACAGCTTGTTCAGACTTGGGATTTTCAACGACTCCTTTGTTTTTCAACTTATTTGTTTGTTTTGTTTCAAGCTTGTCAATGTGTAAGGTAAGTCTACCATCAATGATGGTGGGCTAACATTAAGTTTGTCAATGATAGCATTAATTATAGTAGGCTAGCATTAAGTTTGTCAAATATAGCATTAATTATGGTGGGTTGGTGAAGACTTTTGAAACATCCTTTGACAAACCTACTTGGAGGGTTGTTCCAATGCTTCCATTTGTATTTTTAGGATCTTGGGTTTCTTTTAGCCTATTTAAATTCAGCAACCTTACTATGTAAGGATATTGGAGATTAATGTTAATTGAATTTGAAAGATTATTCTTTCTTTGGTTTTTTGAGAACTAGTGAACTTATCAAGAATTTGCATTCTTGTGGCGTTCCAAATTTAGACTTATCACTCACCTTCTCATCTTTTTCTTGAGTGTGGCGTCAATACCATTCTCTATACCTTTGGTTCATGTTTTCTTAAGCATTGGGTCAAGGTTTTGTTTGTCTTAAATATGTTTAGAACTTTCTTGGGAAGTTGAAACTACAAATTAAGTGTGGGATTGGAAGTTTCATTGTGGGATTCGCATCAGTTTGTAACATAGAGCCAAAAAGATATGAGCTGCTTTAAATGGATTAATTGAGAAAATATGGATTGAAAATGCAATTCAAGATGCAATACATCAGGAGTTGGGCTTGGAGAGAAGACAAGACATTGTGGGTATTATTCAAGCTATTGGGCAGCAAAATACACAATTTGGATCAAATGCAAAAAGGGCAAATTTGGAATAACACTGGTATTGATTGAACCAGAAGTAATGTACAAGCTATATACAGTTGGAAAGATAATTACGTTAACTTTCTAATTCAATTTACAAAGTTGGATTTGGAGTTCTCTAGGAGTTATGACTAATTTATTACAACTTGTTCAGACTTGGGATTTCCAACAACTCCTTTGTTTATTCAACTTCATTTGTTTGTTTTGTTTCAAGTTTGTCAATGTGTAAGGTAAGTCTACCATCAATGATGGTGGACTAACATTAAGTTTGTCAATGATAACATTAATTATGGTAGGCTAGGATTATGTTTGTCAATGATAGCATTAATTATGGTAGGCTAGCATTAAGTTTGTTAATGATAGCATTAATTATGGTAGGCTAGCATTAAGTTTGTTAATGATAGCATTAATTATGGTAGGCTAGCATTATTAATGATGGGTTGATGAAGACTTTTAAAACATCCTTTGACAAACCTATACTTGAAGGGTTATTCCAATGTTTTCATTTGTATTTTTAAGATCTTGGGTTTCCATTAGCCTATTTAAGACAATTGCAATGTAAGACAATTAGAGATGAATGTTATTTTGAATTTGAAAGATCATTCTTTCTTTGGTTCTTTTGAAAACTAGTGAACTTATCAAGAATTTAAGTTCTTGTGGCATTCTAAAATAGACTTATCACTCACCTTCTCATCTAAATCTTGAGTGTGGCATCCATATCCTTCTATATATCTCTGGTTCATGTTTTCTTAAACATTGGGTCAAGGTTTTTATTTCACTTAAATATGTTTAGAACTTTCTTGGGAAGTTGAAATTACAAATTAAGTGTGGGTTTCAAAGTTTCATTGTGGAGTTCGCATCATTTGGTATCAGAGCTAGTTTCTAATCAGGTTTGAATGTCTTATTTATTTTGATTATAAAAAAAGAAGAAAAAACGTATAGAAGAAAATAGATTGCAAAAGGAATCAAGTATTCCTACTTTCATCAAATTGAATTTTAGTTATTCATTTTCCTTGACATTGTTTACACACAATATCAATTGTGTTCCATTGCTTCCTTTCTTTTCATCAATTTCCTTTGTCGTTCTTTGTGTCCTCTTAATTTGTTTTCTTTGTTTTGTGTGTTGGTTTGTCATATTTGGTGTGCCACCTGAGTTTTTCTTGATTTTGTTTATTTAGTTCAATAAAGAACTGAAAGAGAGAATTAAGTGTGGTAAGAGGGTAAAAACCAATTTGTGTGTCAAGCAATTGCATGAGAGAACACGTCAACACATAGAAAAGAGAACTGAACAATATGCTACTCAAGCCAACAAAGGACGTAAGCAAGTGGTTTTTCAGCCTGGAGATTGGGTTTGGGTGCATATGAGAAAGGAGAGGTTCCTAGCACAAAGGCACTCCAAGTTGCTTTCAAGGGGAGATGGTCCATTTCAAGTGGTTGCACGGATCAATGACAATGCCTACAAATTGGATCTTCCGGGTGAGTATAATGTGAGTACTACTTTCAATGTTTCTGATCTTTCTCCTTTCGATGTAGGTGAAGATTCGAGGATGAATCCTTTTGAGGAGAGGGGGAATGATCAGAACCACCAAGGGAATACCATTAAAAGTTCAAGTGATCCTTTGCACATTCATGGAGGCCCAATTACAAGAGCAAGAGCAAAAAAGATGCAAGCTACTTTAAATGGATTAATTGAGAAAATATGGATTGAAAATGCAATTCAAGATACAAGACATCATGAATTGGGCTTGAAGAGAAGATAAGGCATTGTGGGCATTATTCAAGTTATTGGGCAACCAAATACACAATTTGTATCAAATGCAGAAAGGTCAAATTCGGAATAAAAACTGTATTGATTGAGCTAGAAGTAACATACAAGCTGTATATCTTTGGAAAGATAATTAAGTTAGCTTTCCAATAAATTTTACAGAACTGGATTTGGAGTTCTCTAGAAGGAGTTATGACCAATTCATTACAGCTTGTTCAGACTTGGGATTTTCAACGACTCCTTTGTTTTTCAACTTCATTTGTTTGTTTTGTTTCAAGTTTGTCAATGTGCAAGGTAAGTCTACCATCAATGATGGTGGGCTAACATTAATTTTGTCAATGATAGCATTAATTATAGTAGGCTAGCATTACGTTGGTCAAAGATATCATTAATTATGGTGGGTTGGTGAAGACTTTTGAAACATCTTTTGACAAACCTACTTGGAGGGTTGTTCCAATGTTTTCATTTGTATTTTTAGGATCTTGGGTTTCTTTTAGCTTATTTAAATTCAGCAACCTTGCTATGTAATGATATTAGAGATTAATGTTATTTGAATTTGAAAGATTATTCTTTCTTTGGTTCTTTTGAGAACTAGTGAACTTATCAAGAATTTGCATTCTTGTGGCATTCCAAATTTAGACTTATCACTCACCTTCTCATCTATTTCTTGAGTGTGGCATCAATACCATTCTCTATACCTTTGGTTCATGTTTTCTTAAGCATTGGGTCAAGGTTTTGTTTGTCTTAAATCTGTTTAGAACTTTTTTGGGAAGTTGAAACTACAAATAAGTGTGGGATTGAAAGTTTCATTGTGGGATTCGCATCAAGATCATCCATAGTTGATTGTGGCATCTGCACATACCAAGGTTGTTAACATATATGATTTTATAATGATTATTTTGTTGATAACAAACAAGATTAAATGATGAAGATTGAGAAAAGAATAAACTTTCTAGAAACAATTGGACTCTCGTTAACTCATAAAACAGTTAACTGATATCTTCTAGAGAGGAATTTTTTATTCTGCAAAATAATAGTGAATCGTTTATAAGAAAATGACTAATCGATATCTTCAGGAGAGTAATTTTTTATTTTGAAAAATAACGATGAACTATATATTATATGACGGCTAACCGATAATTTTCAGAGAAGAGTCTATTTTGCAAATAATTCTTTTGAAGATCATTGGAAAATAACGGCGATTTGACTTCTGGGAGACGGTGATCTGGCAATTTGAAATTACAACGTAATGATCACTTGCTCATGTCAAAACGGCAACAATGACTAGCGACGATCCGATTATGTGCAGAAAATCAATAACGACTAGTTTTCACTTCCAACTATAAAAAAGCTCAATTAAATTCCAATTTAACAAGATTCAATGATTAAAACTTGTAAACACACTCTCATTAAACTTGTTATTCTTGCATTAAATCACACTTTGACCTTTTATTTGTAAACACATGCATTGTGTAAAATAAACTCTTTGTTTATTTTTAGTGATTGTAGGTGTGGGAAACACTTGGGAGAAGAGGTTTGGGATGACCTCATATTATAAAGGTTGATTGACACCTTAGAAGTTAATTGTAAAGATTTTGAAGCCTTAAGGTGTAAGGCTTGGATAGTGAAATGTTCAAGCTCGTTGAGTTTCGAGGCGTGGACGCAGGCGGAGTTTGCCAAACCACATAAAAATCCCACATTCGATTCTCTTTTCCTTCTCTTGAGTTGGGTGTCATAGCTAGTATCTCTTTTCCCGCTGAACATGAAAAGGCCAAGAACCCCACCATCCACTGTAGAATAACAAAAAAATAATAAGAAGAAGAAATCCAGTGACTTAGCTTCAGCCTTGACATGAAGCAAAAGGGGTATTCTCAAAACTGGTTTGGGAAAAAGATGAACTACACCCACATTAGCATTGTTGCTGATTTTGTCTTGGGGATACCTGGCTATGGTTGAATTTATAGAAGAATCTGAAACAGGTATTAGAGATACGTACGATACTCAAAAGTGATGTTTGTTTTGCTCTCTGATCTCTCGTTCATTGTGAAATAACCATGATGCCCCTAAAATACATAAAATAATTAATTATAATACAACACACATAATTAAATTACAAGAGACTTAAATACATAAAAGTAGGAATGTTAGTGAAACTTGAAGTGTAAAATGACAATTTTCTCCTTTATAAATATACACTTTCTAACACTCAACATACCCCCCAACTAGCTTATTGCTAGTTCCTAGCAATTAAAGCGAAAATAAAATTCAAACCCAAAATGATTTTTTTAAAATAATCGTGTTTATTCAATTAGACTAATGATAGCAATCAAATAAAAGTATAAGCATTATCTCCAGTCTAAATAAACATCACACCCATATTAACCATCCACATGAATCAGCCTAGTAGACTTTGTTACAGCTACTTTTAAGAATGACATGTCAAACCCCAAAATCTCACCGGTAGTAGTGACACTCTCACAAAGAAATTGAACTCAATAAAAATAGTCACTCTAATGAATGGTAAATTGAGAGAAAATAATAAAAAAGTGACATCACACACTCTCACCAAGATGAAAGGAATATGCCCACCGTTTAAAAATAACACGATATAAAGTCAAACAAAATGCTAGTCAACCCAATGTATTTGTTTTTTTCCTTTTTCTTTTTTTAATATATGCATCACTATATCTTTTTAGCCCATATAACTAGCTTTTACTTCAGACTATAAATCCCTAAAATCAAGAAGGACTTTTATTAGGATGTAATATAGGCTAAGGACATGGCTAACAAATGAAGGAAAATAAGGAAAACAAAGTATATGTTTGAGAAAAGTCAAAGCCAACTTCATCATCATTTGTTCCTCCGGTACCTCCAGAAGATTCACCAAAAGCCACTCATGAACCACCAAAAACAAGACAAAGGACCTATGGATCAGTACCATTATCATGTTGTTTAGCACTCATCTTCTGATCTGAACCAGAAACAATATATGAGTCCAACCCATCAGAATTAAATCCATCTTCCTCTTCCTCATCCACAATCTCAGCCAGTCCCTCCACTGATTCTGAATCAGAATATGCTGACATTACAAGCATATTAATGACAACCAAAACTGAAGATCCAAGTGCTTCAACTTCCGCACCTATTGTTGAAGACATTTCTTTTGATCATGAAAATGAACCATCTCATACAGAACTAGTGCCGCCAATGCCGCCACAAGTTCCTGATCACTCAACAAAACCATCTTCAACATCTTGGTTTACATTTGATGACATTCCTCGTCACAAATGGCCTACTAGACTTTAAAAATTTGCTGCATGGATTGATCTCCAAGGAACAAAACCAAATGCTCAATCACAAGCTGTCCTTCATGAATTCATGGCACGATCTACGGGTTCTTTGCGAGATTGGTTAGAAAGCTTGGGAGAATACAGATAGCTCCAATTCATGCAATCACCAATTGGTACAACACTCAATATCATCCATGAACAATTCATCGGTGAAAAAACAGCATCTACCGATGCAGACAGAAAGGAGTATCATTAGATGAAGTGCTATTCTCTCAAAAGACACCTTTTAGAATCTCGTTACAAAAGAATGAGTATTCTATTTTACAAGCTGAATGGATTCAATGACCATTCTCTCAAACATGTCTTCATAGCCTCACTTCCTTCTGAGTTACAATCAGATCTCCAAAGAAAACTCACAACCACTAATCTTAATATTGTTGACATTTCTTTGGGAAAGATTTTTCAAATGGCAATGTTATGTCTTGACAAAATCTGTGAATAGAAGGAATTTTTCAAAGACCTTATGGAAGACAAAAAAATCATTTTCTGAAGTTGGTCAAAAACCTTATCTCAAGATTGAGTGCAAAGATGAAAAGAAGTGTGTTTGCCTAACCAAAAAGAAAAAAACATTTTCAGAAACACTTCCACAAAAAATCATCCTCCAACAAACCTTTCCGGTATTTCAAGAAGAAGGATGTCTCCCAGTACAGAAAGAAAAAGCATAACCGTTGTTTTATCTATAAGAAACGCAGTCACTTTGCTCGGAACTGCCCTCATAAGTCCGCCAAAGCTGTTCATCTCATACAACACCTTCAATATTCTTTCCTGTTATCTGAAAATGAAGATGTTGAATCAAACTTTTTAGAACAGTCAGAACAAGATGACCAGACTGCTTTCATTATTACAGAATCCTCTGATTCTGAAGATATTTCAGTCATCTCTATAGTTCAAAATGTCAACCATGTTTCCTCCATTCCCAGACCTTCTTTAAAAATGTCAGTCCTTCCTTACAAGTTTCATAAACCTGTTCCTGTCATTGGGTTTATTGACACTGGTGCAGATACCAGTATGATTAATCCTTCTGTTCTTCCCTCTGATTATTGGGAATCCCATTCAAAGCTTTTCAGAGCAGTGAATGGAGAAACTTTTGAGACTACTTTGATTACCAAAAAACTCATTGGTATTCAATTCTTTCCGAATTGCATAATTTGGAAAAAGATTATAGCCTCCAAACTTCCAGATAAAGATTTGCTTATAGGTTTTAACATTCTTCACTTGGTTAAAAACCTATTCCTTACCAGTTCTGGAGTTCGCTACAAGCAAATGTTCTTACCCTATACAGAAACACTATGTTTGTATATTGTTATTATTATTTTCTCTCTCTTTTTTCTCTTTTTTCTTTTTTTTCTTTTTTTCTTTTTTTTGAAACAATTTTTTTTGTATGGCACAACTTTACTGAACAAGATAATTATTTACATTTTCTCAAACATAAATAGATGATGGAACTTGTAAGACATTGGGTAATACTCCAAATCGGAGTGGGTCAAGATGATAAGTTGACAAAGAAAATTTATTTTTTATAATAAATATGCTCAAAGGGCTAACTATGGATATTTTACAAAAGGGATGACTAGAAAGGCTCAAATGAGTCAAAGATAGCCTTTCCATCGTCTTTTAGGATTCTAAATAATCTTCCATATCTACTAGTTAGATGGACCTCTAGATGTAGCAACGCACATTTTATTCTTCTCTCTCTTTTTTCTAATTTTATTTAACCTTTTTTTAAGGATTGACTCAAAGGAAATCTAGAGATCATGTATAAAATAATAAACTACTAAGCTATATGAAGAATGGGCAAAAAGGGTTACTCTCTAAGAAAAATGACAGGCTTAAACCCTCACTTGGAATTCATTATGACATGTTCATTCCTTCAAACAACTCATATTTGTCTCCGATATCAACATGCAGAGTAGCAAACATGGCGTAACATCACTTAAGACCAAAGATAATACAAATACTAAAATTTGAAAGTCATCATGTCATCCAATATTAAAAAATCACACATTTTTTTTTAAGTTCAAACGACATTCTACCTCCCAACCTATTCTAAATATAAAAAGAAAATATGCATGCAGAAAGGTGAAAATAATGTAGAAAAACTAATTAGAAAGGTTACACTTGAAATGATAGAAAAAGAAAATGTTTGAAATTTTTTCTTTATTTTTTTAAGTAAGAAGATACATTTTTAGAGTCACTGCACTCCATATTCAGCCATCTTCGACTCAACAATTTGAAAGTGTATATTTATAAAGGAGAAATTAGGAAGAAAAAGTTAGAAAAAAAAATTGTCAAAGCTTAATAAAGAAAAATAAAATGTCTGGATTTTTTGTTTTTTGTTTTTTTTTTTACTTTCAAACCAAGAAGATGCATTTCTACAGTCACTACACTCCATATTCAGCCATCTTCCACACAAAAAGTTAGCCACGATTAGTCTCTACAATAAAAAATCAGTAAAAACTTAACCAAGATTCTAAATTGTCAACTATTCCCTCCCCCCAACCAGAATGAAACATTGTCCTCAATGTTTTAAATGAAATAAGTAGAGTTTAGAAGACATCACTTGGATGGTGCAACATAGAAGAAAATATTTATAAGCGGAGATTTAAATCTAATTTGCACTTCTTACTGCGGCTACTGTTACCATCATTATTTGGACACTCCAACACAAATGTCCTGGGGTCTGGCTTTAGTCTATAAGCTTGTAACAGATCAAGTAGCTCATTAGCAGTGTGAGCACAAATAAAAAGTTTTTTTGCTGTGGAAAGAATGAAATAGTTTTTTATGGTATGGTTAAGAAATGCGATGAAGCCATCATAAAAGTTATTGATATTTAACAAACTGATAAGTTTCTGGTGAATGTTCAGATGGGACTAAGATACTAATGTGATAAGTGCCTCTAGAGTTGCAAAATCTCCTGGTATGAAAATAAAAGTATAAGCATGATTTAACATTTTAGTTATTCTCTCTTACATACCTGAAATGACTAATTCTTCTCCAGTCGATAAGTCAGACAAACTACCCAAAGGTTTTAAGGCTTTTGGGATGATGCCTAACACTTGGCTTCTTCTGACAAAAGTAGCTTATGAAACCAATTTTGATAACCATCGGTTACCTCCTCCATACACTAAGTGTAATTTTCTCTCTACTATGCTTCGACCAAGATCTATAGCTGTCTCAACGAACTCTTTATGTTTGCCATAGTTAAACCCCGAAAGCATACAAATATTCTTGACTTGTTTATTAGGAATAGCTGCCATTAGGATACTTCTCAAAAATAATTTGTGAGTGCTTAACAAAAAATCATATTTAAGGATCTTGGTGATAATGGGTCACAACTATAAATGAGGTAGCATGACAGTGTCAATTAACGCGGAAAGCACATGGCTCGAAAGTAAAAAAGAAAACAGTAAAAAGAAAAAAAACAATGATAAAATAAAATTATTAAAGACAATAATACAAATGATAAAACAGCGGCGAAATAAAATAACAATAAAATAAAAGGGTATTTACAAGTAGTGGCGACTGTGGCTCACATCTTCCTCTGGTTTTACGTCAAGAAACGGCTTGAACGCCCTCTATGGGTCGAGGATAGGCTTCTCATCTAGTTTTCTTATTAACTGGCAAATAGAGTCGTTTATAGTTAGATTGCCGAGACTATATTGTGCATGCTCTTTCCGGAATAATGGCCATAATTGGAAATTGCTCCTTTTACATATCCACTGAGATGTGTTTCAAGAGACAAAAGGATATCATCCAATGACTCCTTATTCAAGCCATCCCTAATGAATTGAATCTTATCTTCCCTGTTATCAGACATTATTCCTAAAGAACATGATTTTTTTATCGCATCTTATTTTTTATCGCATCTCAACATAAAGTCTTCGAGCTCTTCGTTTTCTTGCATAATTTCTTTTACCACAACCAGGCATATATGTAATAAATTTTGGAGGCAAAAGCAATCGCATGCGTTCGGATCGAGCTTTATAGATTGTAAGGACATTCTGAGGAAGTGAGGGCCTCATAATATTAGTTAATATGGGAAATTGAAGTAATCGACTTAATTATCACGGAGTACCATTATCCACCACTTAACCGGGGTAACAAAGTAAAGCATATAAACAATGTAACAAACTAAAACACACAAAGAAATTTACAATCGTCCTCTTATTAAATTTACCTCAAGCTCTAATTGAATGTCGAAGATACCTCCCTCAATGTCTCTGAGTTGGCTTTTTAAATCCTTAACATGGGATACTAACTCTGGTGGTTGTAGATCCCAAATATGATGTGTTTTACAAAATCGAGTCTGCCTTCTGAGATGAGATTTTACACGTTGAAGTCGTCTAAGGTGGTCCACAAGGATTTGTTTAGCTGAGGCACTCATGATTAACAATGATAAAAGAAAACTTAATGGTTAAACAAACACACTTATGCAAAAATAATTTCAATTAGCAAAAGAATAGTAAAAAGAAAAAAAAAGAAAATTAAATCACCGAAAAGAAAGAAAAATCTCAATTCCAATCTGGTGGGTCACTCAAATTTATTTCGGTATCCTCTCCATGTGATTGGTGCTCTAAATATGGCTTTAATCTTCGACCATTAACTTTAAAAGTGACACCGTTCTTTAGGTCCTTAATTTCAATTGCCCCATGTGGAAAAATAGTGTGAACAATAGAGGGGCTAAACCATCGAGAGCGTAACTTACCTAAGAATAGGTGCAAGCGATAATTGAATAAAAGCACTTCTGACTTAGAGTGAAAGATTTTCTCACAATTTGCTTGTTATGGAAGACTTTCATTCGTTGCTTGTAATTCTTAGCATTTTCGTATGCATCATTGTGCATTTCTTTAAGCTCTGCCAGCTGTAATCTTTTTTATGAGCTAGCTAGCTGCAGGTCAAAGTTGAATTTCTTGATAGCCCAGTATGCACAATACTCGAGTTCCACAAATAGGTGGCAAACTTTTCCATATACTAGCCTGTAGGGTGACATCCCAATTGGGGTCTTGAAAGCCATTATATATGCCCATAATGCATCATCGAGTCTTAATGACCAATCTTTAGTGGCATCATATTCCTTCGTGTAATGCTTCCCATTCATTGACACCTTTTACTCTTTATGTATCTATTTGGCCTTGTCGAAATATAGTTGGCCAATAGAAACCACATTGTAAAATTTTAGTATCTGTTTTCTTAACGCTGAAATAGCCTCCACAAGCTTGTTCATGGCAGAATGAAAAGATATTTTGAAATTTATTTTCTGGGACACGTCGTCTAACAATTTGATCTGTACAATACTTGAACAGATAAGGGTCATCCTAAAAGAAATTCTTTATTTCTGCAAAAATCTGGCCTTGTCTTGCTTGGTCTAATGCTCTGAAAGTTGACCTGTAACAAGATAATTAACTATATCAGCATACTATGGTAATACTTCCACACTTATCAATTATTCGTCTGGACGAAGGACAGTTTGAGATTGAGCATTTGGCTTTGTTCCTTGGAGATCAATCCATGCAGCAAATTCTTGAAACGGGGAATGTCATCAAATGTGAACCAAGATACTGAAGATGGTTTTGTTGAGTGATCATGAGCTGGTGGGTGCATTGGTGGCTCTGATTCTATGTGAGATGCTTTATGCTCATTATTATGTTATTTACTATGCTAATATAACATTGAATGATGCACAGTTGAACTATTCAACCACTGAAAAAGAAATGCTAGCAATAGTGTTTGCATTAGGGAAATTTCGATCTTATCTCATTGGTTGTAAAATAATTGTATTCACAAATCATGCTGCTTTTAAATATCTTCTCACAAAGAAAGATGTTAAAGTTAGGCTAATTCGTTGGGTGTTACTTTTACAGGAATTTAACTTGGAATTCAAAGATAAGAAATGCATCGGTTGAGTTTGTGGATAAGGAAGAGGAAGATGGGTTTGATTCTGACGGGTTGGACTCATATATTGTTTCCGGTTCAGAGGATTCAGAAGATGAGTCTTGGACAGTATGATAATGATACTGATCCATTGGTCATTTATCATTTTTAGGGGGTTCAGGAGTGGCTTTTGGTGAATCTTCCGGAGGTACCGGAGGTACCAGAGGTACCAAAAGAATAGATGAGGATGAAGTTGGTTTTAGCTTTGGTTCTGAAATTTTTACTTTGGACTTGGATTTCTTAAGTGAAGAAAGCTTTGGTTGAGGAGTGGGTTGAAGATGTGAAAATCCAAAGAACTGGTTGTAAACAGATTGTTGAGGTCTAAAAGGTGTATAAAAAGGTGAATAGGTTTCAAACACAGGGGGAGACACATGTATGGACTGTGTTTGGGTGAAGAGTGTGCGACGAGTCTTTTCAGCATCAATTCTTGCTAATTCGGCTTTAAGTTTTCTAATCTCGACTTCTTTCTTATTAAACTCTGGACCCCAGATATGATTATTAATTATTCGTCTGAGATCGGTATCTAACTCAGAGATACGGTCCTGTATATGTTTGTACATCTGATCAAGACGATGGCTGATTGAATCAACTTTAGTTTCAGTCTGGGAGACTTGACTGGCAACTCGATCAATTTTCTTTCCGAGTTGTTTAAGAGTTTGATTCTGAGCGGTGGCATTTCTGGTTTGCCAATTTAAAACAGCTTCATACTGTTTTGATTCTTCAGGTTACCCAGAGGCTGTAACTGGGGATTAGACAAAAGGTTTTGAGACGACTCTGGTTTGAGTGTCTGTTTTTTTTTCAAGTGGAGGGAATGACTCTTCATAAGATTGCCCAGAAAACATTAGGCATGATCTTATTGGTTGAACAGGAGGTTTGGGATCTGGTGGAGGTTGTGGAGGAAAATAGTTGCAAGATGTTTTTGGATGAGAAGGTTTTTTCTTTTTCTTTTTCTTTCTCTTCATGACTTCCAGTTCATCATTAACATTTGTATCATCCAAGTAAGGACAATCAGGATTACACATATGGGCTTCAGGAACATCCCATAGAAAATGACCATTGATTTTATCAAGATATACATGATACCATGAATTGGAAGTTTCTTTTCTTGACCAGTTTGGACTGCCGTAATCATAGCAGTGTAAGAAAGCCTTGGAGTTTCTGAAACCAGATTAGTTTCAAGTGTTTGAAAAGACAGTTTGACTTGACCATTTTGTCTTCTTTCAAACGTGGCCTCTGTAGTCCGGACTGGTTCGGAGTTTTGGTGGAAATGCTCATAATTGGAGAGCCATTCAAGAGGCATTAGTTTGAGCAATTCTTGTTTCTGGATTTGTTTGGGAATTTGAATGATGGTTGGAATTGTGTATATGTCTGCAAGGATCATTAGAGCATCTGAGGTAGTAGGAAGGTGTAGGAAGGTCTAGTGCATGATTCTGTAATCGATACACTATTTGGGGATGAAGGGTGGCAATCTTTAATGTGGGTGTTTGTTCTGCTCCTTGGAGTTAGATCTGAACTTTAAGGGTTGTTGGAAGGTTGGGATCCTCAAGAAAAAGGTTGAAATTTGGGTAAAATGTTAATAGGACATTACCAGTATGAAGTGTGGTCATAATGGTTCCTATATCAGCATGTTACTACTGTTTGAACCTGATGTCCAGAAGAGCAATTCTGTCTGTAACAGGTAAAACTTTTCTGCCATGGAGAGACAGAATCAATCTAATACCGCCAAGATGAAGATGGGTATACCCTTCTCGTTTCCAGTTTACTACGAGATCTAAGGGTATTTCTAAAGTGACATACTTTTCACTTTGAGAGGCTTGTAAAGCACACTGATCTAGTCTAGAAGACTGGATATACTCTTTTAGTAGTGGTTGTTGAGTGTTAGAAAATGCATATTTATAAAGGAGAAAACCGTCATTTTACATTTTAAGTCTTATTAACAACCCTTACTTTTATGTATTTAACCTTCTTGTGATTCAATTACGTGTGTTTTATTTTAATTAAGTAATTTTTATATTTTAGGGGCATTATAGTCATTTCACAATAAAGGAGAAGTCAGATGGCAAAACGGACATCACTTTTGAACTCAAGACGGTCGAAAACCTTAGGAGGGGCATAAAAGGAAAAATAGCATTATTCACATGTACGGTACTATGCACGTGTACGGCATTGTCTACGTTACTGTTCACGATACTGTTCACATAGACGGATCGATGACGTGGCATTGACCGATGATGTGGGATTGACTGATGAGGTGTCACGATCCTGTTGGACTAAAATTCTTATGTACTGTTGATGGTGACGTGGCAGCATATCAGTAGACGAAAAATCTCGCGTACGGTGCATGCATCACACAGGATTATTTTCAACCAAACCGCGTTACTGTTCAACCCGGGTCAAACCATGTTACTGTTCATCCGCGTGGTCAAACCGCGTACTGTTGACTGATGACATGGCGCAATCATGAGCATCCAAACTGTTTTTAATCCGATGGCCATGATTTACTCCATGTATCTATAAAAAGGGGGCCACCCCCCCTAATTTGATATCTTTGAATCCATTTTTGGGATTCATTTTCTGTAATTCCTTTTCCATCTTGTATTTTATTCGTATTTTAATAAATTCTCATTTTGCCCCTAGTTCAACAATTATGGGTAGCTAATTTTCTTTCAAGCTTGGGTTGAAGGTGAAGTCTCAACATGTGTCATGGGCTTTATTTGGTAAATTTATTTTCTCTTCCCCTCTAGTTTTTGTGGATGTTTTGACTTCTCGTCGACAAATAATACTAATCTTGTCTAGTACCGCCTTGGTTTCACCGGCCCTCTAGTACAAGGTTATTATTATTTGGCACGATAAGCCCTTAGCACCATATTGATTAGAGCGTGGTTCATGAGGTGTGGATTCCCCCTTCATGATTTAATTGGCATTAATACAGATTATTTAGCCGATGATGCATGTTGATACGGATCCAGATACGCAAGTACGTCATTTCAATAGATTTCTCTTCAATTTATTCTCGCCATTTCAATTCCAATTTTAGAATTTATTCTTGTCATTTCAATTCCAATTTTAGGATAATCCAAATCACTTTCACCACAAATCCAACCACCTATTTACAAAATTAATTCTATATTTAATTAAAATCCACCTTCTCATGGGATCGACACTCGTCACCATTAGTCTATACTACAATAGATTCGTGCGCTTGCGAGTACATTAAAATTTGCATAACAATGGTCTCTTTGTGGAGATGATGGTTCAAATACTTCTGGTTAGAGAAGTTTTTTGTTTGTAGAGGTTGTAGGGACTCATGATAGGGAACTGAAACTCATTGATTTGGGCGGATTTGGGAATATAAGAATATTCGACAAGGTTTTCAATTCCGGAGGCTACATGTTTTTGACATGATCTTGGAAGAGAGAGACTAGAGGAAAGAGAAATATGAGAGGAAGACGATGAGGGAGTTGAGCTTGGAGATGAAGTTGTTTCCATGTTTAGGTAATCTTCTTCTAAGAAGTCAAATAAGATTATTTGGAATTACTAATGATACCACTTCTTCGTTATGTGTGGCTCTGATACTAGTGGGTAGTTGTACGTGGCGTTGTTACACTAGATCTACAATAGAACGAAGTCTGTCCTTAGGGCCAGTAGCCTGCAAGTTCTGGTTTCCAGCCGATATACACTTATCCATCAAATACCAAATCCGAAATTCATTTTTTAAAACAGTTTTTCACGATACCACCCGAAAATATGGCACTCATGGCCTTTAAAGAGGGTGAATGTTCTGAGAAAACAATTTCATTTTATAAAAAATCTGTTTTGGAGGATAAATAAGACCTTTCTTATACACAGGATCCTTAGGCTTAAGGCAAGTGCAGAGCATATTCAGTATGCAAATTTCGAGGTGAGCGTATCATTATTAACCCAAATAATTTCTTTGATTCCTAGAAGAGAGAAGAAGTTTAGAGAAACATGATATGGAGAAAACTAAAATTTTATTTCTGATTAACTCTTGTGTACAACTGAAGCATAAGGTGCCTTATACAGAAAATCATCAAGGACAGGACCCCTTGAATGATTATAATCGACAAATAGGCACATGCTTTTAGAAAGTAAAGCACACCTTTTTAGAAAGTAAAGCACACCAGCGAGGACTCGTACTAAAGCTCACCGACTAAGACTTTTACATAAGACAAAGTAAAATAGAAGGTAAAGCACATCGACGAAGACTAAAGTAAAGCACACCGACTAAGACTTTTACATAAAACATGCAAAGCAAATAGGAGTCACTTGGGCTGTTGTATCAAAAGCTGTGTGAGAGCGACAAATGGTCATCATGGAGTAGATGGATAGCGCGACGGTGACACGTCTCCTGTTTTTTTCTCATATTGGCGCTTGTGCCGACGTATCCGTCTCTGGTCGAGATACGCCTCAGCTTGCGGATATTTTTCTTCATCAGCTTCAGACATGTGTTGTGATGCAGATGCAGCTGGAGAGTCTGGGTTGGTGATAGTATAATGGAGAGTTTCAGTATGGACAAGGGACTGAAAATCTTCCCACGGGTCCTGAGCGTCTTGGAAAAAAACGTTGGTGTAATCAGGACGATGTTCCATGACAAGGATTCCTCGAGGACTTGAACTTGAACCCGGAGTACAGCCTTGGGTTTTTGGAATTATTTCAAGACTATGTGATGGTCTAATAGAGGTGTGGTGAATGCTTGTGGCAGGTGGAGGAACATTGTTAAGTTCCATAAGATAGGCTTTGAGAACGGATGTTACTGATGTATCATGGATGAGGTTATAAGGATGAGGGTAAGTTCTCCATTCATATGTCATGTCTTGTGTCCAGTAGTCTCTTGTTTCTAGGTGCTGGAAGTAGGGCCTGTGAACGATGAAAACTGTAGTGCACATGTTAGCTTCCTGTTATGGCATTTTGTCTAATACGTGAAAGGTACACAGATTCTGAATTTGTTTACGCCACCATGTGAGTGGGGAATACCATTCGAGGAGAGTCCATAGGAGGTCTGGTGAGAACTCAGGAGTGGTAAGGTGAGTCAGGACTGGTTTGACAGGGAAAACTAGTTTCGTAGCATACAAGGTGGTGAGACACCACATGTACCAAAGCTCATCCTCACAAATGGACAGAAAGGAGAGAGTGAGGCCTGTGAGAAACAGGTATTCCAAGCAAAGGTTTGGAAATCGATCAAGCTTTTTGGTTTGAACATTAAAGAAATACCTGTAAAGGAACTTCTTTGCAAAGTCTTGAAGCTGGTAAACCGATTGGAAAGAGATGTTCATAGAGAAATTTCTCTGGTTGAGAGCTTTGAAAGGAAGTTGGCGATGCATGGCTATAACTGGAATGGCTTGGATTGAGGAAATGAGTGAGGGTTTATTTATAGTTGGACGGGTAAGGAAGTCTGGAATGTGGTTCTGGTTGCCTTTTATGTGGTGAATAGTGAAGTCGTATTTAGCAAACCAGTTTTTGAGACTGAGTAGTTGCTTGTCAGGGAGCAACTTGTTTTTGAAGTCAAAGATTCAGGGAAAAGAAGAGTTATCAATGTTGATAAGAAATTTATGGCTGATTAGATGAAATTCAAATTTTTTAATTCCATACTTGACTGCCAAAAGCTCCTTGTAGATCACATGGTAGTTCTTTTCAGAGTCTTTGAATTGTCCGCTTGCATGTACATAGAAATGACGGACGCCATTGCTTTCTTCGAGAAGCATGGCACTCCAGTAATCATCGCTGGCATTAGTCTGTAGGATGCGTTGTTTAGGTTGTGGGAATTCTGAGTGGAGGAGGTGATTGGGCTATCACCTTTAGCTACTTGATAGCTTCTGTTTGTGCTGGGCCCCATGGAGGGCACTATTTTTTTAGCATGCACGACAGCTGGCTTGTGTGGATTGCAACTTTAAGAATAAAATCATGGACAATTAATAATCCCGAGGAATTGTTGGATCTGCTTTTTGGTGAGATTTGTGTCCGAAAATTTTAATAGTTCAATCGCAATGTGTGGACCAGGTTGATAGTGGCCATCTTAAATTACCATGCCAAGAAAGTCAATTGATTCCTTTCCTATGCTGCTTTTCCTTTCCGAAAGCATGATTCCATGTGCCTGCACAATGTGAAAGAAATCTAAAAGGAGCTTCTAGTGGCTCTCATGGTCAGAGGAAAATAACAGAATATCATCAATGTAGACCAGAGCATGATGGAGGATTGGACTAAAGATTTTGGTCATGGTCTTTTGAAATAATAAAGGAGCAACTTTAAGACCAAAGGGCATAACAGTCCATTGATAATGGGCATCTAGTATGCAAAAGGCAGTTTTGTGACTGTCAACTAGTGAAATACCAAGTTGCCAAAAACCAGCTTTTAAATCAAATTTAGAGAAGATACGAGCCCCTTGAAGATGAACAAACAGGGTCTGGATTTTTGGAAGGGGAAACTTATCATCTTTAAGAAAAGAATTAAGTGGCTGGCAATCAATAACTAATCTCTTTTTGCCACGAACTAATTCAGATCGTTTTTCAACATAGAAGGCTTGGCAAGCCCAATCTGAATTAGTAGGTTCAATTAGACCTTGTTGGAGTAACTGAGAACATTCTTGCTTAGCAAGCAAGAGATCTGAAGGAGACATAGCCGGGTGAGATGCTTTTGTGGGATTTATGTCTTCATTGAGTTTGAAAGGGAGGTGGATGAAGAGTTGTTCATTCTTCCAAAGTGGTGAAGGATGGTGGAACTGCGAATGATTTTCTGGACAAAATTCTAAGAACTTTTGCGAAATGTGACTGTATGGAGATGGTGTTTCAGAGAGTGCATACAGACACAATGTATTTGTATAAGGGAAGAACCTTTGTTTATGGCAAACTCTAGAACTGGTTAGGAATACGTTTTTAACCAAATGAAGAATTTCAAAACCTATGAGTAAATCTTTATCTAGGAGTTTGGAAGCTACAATCTTTTTCCAAATTATACAATTCAGAAATAATTGAATACCAACAGGTTTTTTGGTAATCAAAGTGGTCTCAAAAGTTTCGCCACTAACTACTTTGAAAAACTTTAAATGAGGTTCCCAATAGTTTGAGGGAAGAACATAAGGATCAATCATACTAGTATATCCACCAGTGTCAATAAACTCGATGACAGGAACAGGTTTATGAAACTTGGAAGGAATGATTGACATTTTGAGTTAAGGTCTGGGAATAATGGAAACATGGTTGACATTTTGAACTGTAGAGATGACTGAAATATCCTTAGAATCCGAAGATTCTGCGATAATGAAAGCAGTTTGGTCATCTTGTTCTGACTGTTCAGAAAAATTTGATTCCACATCTTCGTCATCAGATAAGAGAGAAGAATGTTGAATGTGCTGTATGAGACGAACAGCTTTGGCAGACTTGTGAGGACAATTTCGAGTAAAGTGACCGCGTTTCTTGCAGATGAAACAATAGTTATGCTTTTTCTTTCTATACTGGGAAACATATTTTTTCTTGAAGTACCGGAATGGTTTTTTGGAAGATGATTTTCTGTGGTAGTGTTTCTGACAATGTTTTGTCTTTTTGGTCGAACAAACACACTTTTTGTCATCGTTGCACTCTATCTTGAGATAAGGTTTTTTACAAGCTTCAGAGAAGGGTTTTTTGTCTTCCATGAGATCTTTGAAGAATTCCTTCTGCTCACAGATTTTATCCAGGCATAACATTGCCATTTGGAAAATCTTTCCTAAAGAGATGTCAGCAATGTTGAGATTAGTGGCTGTGAGTTTTCTTTGGAGGTCGGGTTGTAACTCAGAAGGAAGAGAGGCTATAAAAACATGTTTGAGAGAAGGTTCATTGAATCCATTTAGCTTGTAAAATAGAATACTCATTCTTTTGTAATGAGATTCTAAAAGCTGTCGTTTGAGAGAACATCACTTCATCTGATGGTACTCTTTTCTGTCTGCATCGGTAGATACTGTTTTTTCGCCAATGAATTATTCATGGATGAGATTGAGTGTTGTACCAACTGGTGATTGCATGAATTGGAGTTGTCTATATTCTCCCAAGCTTTCTAACCAATCTCGTAAAGAACCCGTAGATCGGGTTATGAATTCACGAAGGACAGCTTGAGATTGAGCATTTGGCTTTGTCTCTTGGAGATCAGTCCATGCAGCAAATTCTTGAAGTCTAGCAGGCCATTTGGAACGGGGAATGTCATCAAATGTGAACCAAGATGTTGAAGATGGTTTTGTTGAGTGTTTATGAGCTGGTGGTGGCATTGGTGGCACTGATTCTGTGTGAGATGTTTTATGCTCATCATCAGAAGAACTGTCTTCAACACTAGGTGTAGAAGTTGAAGCACTGTGATCTTCAGTTTTGGTTGCCATCAATATGCTCGTAATGTCAGCATATTCTGATTCAGAGTCAGTGGAGGTACTGGTTGAGTTTGTGGATAAAGAAGAAGAAGATGAGTTTGATTCTGATGGGTTAGACTCATATATTGTTTCTGGTTCAGAGGATTCAGAAGATGAGTCTTGGACAGTATGATAATGATACTGATCCATTGGTCCTTTATCCTTTTTAAGGGGTTCAGGAGTGGCTTTTGGTGAATCTTCTGGAGGTACCGGAGGAACAGATGAGGATGAAGTTAGTTTTAGCTTTGGTTCTGAAATCGAATTAGTTTCAGGTGTTTGAAAAGACAGTTTGACTTGACCATTTTGTCTTCTTTCAAACATGGCTTCTGTAGTCTGGACTGATTCGGAGTTTTGGTGGAAATGCTCATAATTGGTCAGTCATTCAAGAGGCGTGAGTTTGAGCAATTCGTGTTTCTGGATTTGTTTGGGGATTTGAATGATTGTTGGAATTATGTCTGTGTCTGCAAGGATCATTAGAGCATCTGAGGTAGTGTGAGGTGTAGGAAGGTCTAGGGCATGATTCTGTAATCGATACACTATTTGGTGATGAAGGGTGGCAATCTTTGATGTGGGTGTTTGTTCTGCTCCTTGGAACTGGATCTGAACTTTAATTGTGGTATCATTAGTAATTGTGGCTCTATACAATTAAAATAACAAAGAGACAAATTAAACAATTTGTAAAACTAAATTGAATGCTTTAAAAAATTGAAACAACTTCCTTAATTGGGTTGCCTCCCACTCAGTGCTTGATTTTAAGTCTTTCAGCCTGACCATCCCAAATTGCTCAGGCTAGATCCTTGAGGAACAAATCCTCCTTGAGATTGTTCATAGCAGCTCCAATGTAGTGCTTCACTCTTTGTCCATTCACCTTGAATTCCTGGCCTGTCCTTTAATCTTAAAGCTCAACAGCCCCGTGAGGATAAACTTTGATGAGTTTAAAAGGTCCTGACCATCTAGACTTTAATTTTCCTAGAAAAAAGCCTTAGTCTTGAATTATAGAGCAAGACTTGTTGACCTGAAATGAGCTCCCTTTGCTGGATTTGCTTGTCATGCCATTTCTTAGTCTTTTCCTTGTAGATACTTGTATTTTCATAGGAGAATAACCTCAATTCTTCCAGCTTACAAAGTTTTAACTTCCTCTGCTCTGCTGCAGCATTTATATATAAGTTTAATTGTTTTATTACTCATTATACTTTGTGCTCTAACTCTGAGGGTAAATGACAAGCTTTCCTATAGACAATTCTACATGGGGACATGCCAAGTGGGGTTTTGTAATCTATTTAATACGCTTATAAGGAGTCATTTAATCTAAGAGACTAATCCCTTTTATTAGGATTCACCGCTTTCTCCAAAATATTTTTTTATCTCATTATTGGACACTTTTACCTGACCACTTATTTGTGGATGATATACTATAGCAACTTTATGCTTGATCCCATACTTAGCCAATGCTTCAGCAAACATCCTATTGCAAAAATGAGTTCCTTCATCACTAACTATGGCTCTAGGAGTGCCAAATCTTAAGAAAATGTTCTTTTGCAGAAACTTTACCACTGCTTTGGCATCATTTGTTGGCAATGTTGTATCTTCTATTCACTTAGATACGTAGTCTACAACAACTAAAATCTATAAGTTGTCAAAGGATGGTGAAAATGGTTCCATAAAGTCTATTCCCAATACATCAAAATGTTCAACCTCTAAGATGTTGGTTAGTGGCATTTTATGCTTTTGAGAGATGTTTCCTATTCTTTTGCACATGTCATAACATTTAACAAACTCATAAACATCTTTAAAAATAGAGGGCCAGTAATAACCTAATTGAAGAACTTACTGCAGCATGACAGGACTGCAGAATGTTTGAAATATCTTCATCAGGAACACACCTTCTGATCACATGGTTAGAACACATCTTGTACAAGTAGGGGTCATCCTACCGATAGCTTCTGACAATATAGAGAAATCTCTTCTTTTACTTATAGCTCATATCGGGGTATAATAATTCACTCACCAAATAATTAACAAAATCTACATACCATGAAAATCTAGATTGTTGTACCATCAACAACTGCTCATCAGGAAAAGTTTTCATTATGCTTGCTTAGTTAGAGTGCTTGCATATGCTTCCTGCCTTAAGACATGATCTGCTACTTGATTCTCAATGCCTTTCTGTCATTGATCTCTAGGTCAAACTCTTGTAATAAGAGAATCCACCTAATCAACCTTGGTTTGGCATCTTTCTTTGAAATCAATTTTTTTATAGCTGAGTGATCTATATAAATAGTCACCTTGGTGCCATCCAAATAGGCTATGAATTTATTAAATGCAAAAACAACTGCCAGCAACTCTTTTTCAGTGGTTGTATAATTTAGTTATTCATTAGCTAAGGTCTTACTGACATAATAAGTGGAGTGAAAAATCTTGTCTTTCCTCTGTCCTACCACTGCTCCAACAGAATGGTCGTTTGTATCGTGTATTAACTCAAGAGGCATACTCCAATCTAGTGCTACAACAACTGGTGCTATAACAAGAGCTCTCTTCAACTCAATAAAGGCCTTCAAGTAATTCTCATCAAAATTAAAAGGCTTTTCATGTTTCAACAACATGCATAAAGGTTTGACTATTTTAGAGAAATTCTTAATGAATTTAGACATATTTTGCAAATATTTGAAATATTTTGGGCCATATTCTAATTTCCATAGTTTTAGGACTAAAGTATAAATATTAAAAATAGACAGAGAGTTAGCGGCTAACCGCCTGAGGGCTAGCAACTAGCTGCTAGAGAAAAATTTCAAATTCTCAAAATTTGGATTATAGTGAAAAATTTTGAGAACTTTGAAATAAATAAATATTATGTTAAAATTCTAAATATGACCTCTTTGAAATGTTTCATAAAATTTTGGGCCATATCATAATTTTAAAAAGTTTTAGGAATAACACGCATTATTTAAAAATTTTGTAATTGGGCCTTTTTACAAAGATTTATTACATTTTGGGATATAGTAAAATTACATAAAACTTTGGGTTAAAATATAATTTTGGTAAACTGTATTACTGTAGCAAAATTCAGATTGTAAGAGTAACTTTAATTGTACTGAATAGGTGAGCTGGCTAATTAAGAGGTTAGTCGCTTGCTTGCTGGAAGTTATTTATAACGGTTAGTTTTTGGGCTTAAATTATATAAACTCAAATCCAATTCATTTTTAAGGACTTTTGCAAAAAAAAAAAAAAGCATACAATATATATTGAGCTTTCATTTTGCAAATCATCATATATTGAATTATCATTGTGTTATAATTTGTAAATCTACTCTGAAAGAGAGTTTTTGTTATAATCTTTTTTTCTCATCAATTTTGTGAGTGTATAAGTGTGAGAAACACTTGGGTGAAGAGATTTGAAAATAATCTCTTGATTATAAAGGTTTTATTAACACCTTGAAAGTCAATTATAAAGAAATTTAAGCCTTGGGAGGTTTGGATAGTGAAATCCTCAAGCTTGGTTGGCATGGAGGCATGGATGTAGGCGGGGATTGTATCACGTAAAAATTATTGTGTTTGCTCTCTCTTCGCTTACTCTTTTATTGTTGTGCTTTATTAAATTTATTGTTTTTTATTACATTAAGGCAATATATTGAATTATTGTGGTTTGTTTAGCTTAAGTTTTAAAATTCAAATTCATACCCCTCTTGGGTTGCATAATTAGTATTTTACCCTTGACGGAAGTAGGTGGTGGAAGTTCATCACTCACCTCTATATTTGCCTTATCCACCTTTATTCCCTTTCTAGAGACCTATGACTATCCCTTCGTGTACCATGAAATGACACTTTTCCTAATTCAACACTAAATTTGTCTCTTCACATCTCTGAAGCATCTTTTCTAAATTATGCAAATAATCATCATATGATTCTCCGAAAACTAAAAAATCATCCATGAATACCTCAAGTGTTTACTCGACCATATTTGAAAAAATAGACATCATACACCTCTGGAAGGTTGATGGAGCATTGCACAAGCCAAATGGCATCCTTCTGAAGGCAAAGGTTCCATAAGGAAAAGTGAATGTTGTAGCCTGACTATCCATATAAGAAACACTAGTACTCTTTTCCAGCAAGTCTATCTAACATCTGATCTATGAAAGGCAATAGGAAGTGATCCTTCCTTGTAGCTTTGTTTAACTTTCTATAATTCATGCAAACTCTTCATCCAATTATTGTTCTTGTGAAATAAGCTCATTCTTTTATTTGCTACAACTATTACTCTACTTTTCTTTAAAACACATTGTACTGGCCTTACTCATGAGCTATCTGATTTTGGGTAAATAATTCCAGCATTTAGCTACTTAATGATCTCTTTCTTCATAACTTCCTTTATGATGGGATTTAATCTTCTCTGCTGCATGCATATGGATGGGCTGATTCCTTTGATATCTGCCATGGTCCAACTAATGGCCTTCTTATATCTCTTTAATACATTCATCAAGCTCTTCTCTTGATTTGCATTCAAAGAAGATGAAATAATTGCAGGAAGTGTTTTATTGTCACTAAGATAATCATGCTTCAAATGTAAAGGTAAAAAGCTTTAATTATAAAATAGAAGATGATTCAATAGAGGGAACAAAAGGTTTTACACTATTTGAAAGACCTAGAGACTCAAAGTGATTGTCATTTCTCATGGGTTGCTTTTCTCCTAGCCATGTTGTGTCAACTGTTTTCGGATCTTTTTCTTTAAGTTCTTTAAATGGTACAGCCTTGATTTCTTCCTTGCTGCAGCAACTGTTTAGTCTCTCTACTACAGAAAAATCCATAAAATTGATAAAATTACTATGAAATCCATTGGAAAAATAAATTTATCCACATTTACTAATACATCTTCAATCTTACCTTCTGGATACACATGAGATCTGCTAGCAAGTTGTAAATTACTGTTGTTGGTCTAACTTTTCCAACTCCCAACTGCTTAAAATGAATAAAGGCATGAGATTCATTCTAGCTCCCAATTCACAAAATTCCTAACCACTGTATTTATTTCCTGTAGAGCATGTGATTATAAAACTTCCTAGATCCTTTAGCTTCAGAAGAATCTTGCTCTAAAGCATATGATTGCATTCTTGTGTTAGAGCAACATTTTCAAACTCTACAAGCATTATTTTCCTTGCCAAAATATCCTTTAAGAACTTCACATAGTTCGGGATTTGTTCTAAAGCTTCCACAAAAAGAATGTTGATATGTAGCTGCTTCAACATTTTAATAATTTGCTGAATTACTTGTCTTGCTTCTACTTTTAGATTTTTTGTGGAAATGGTGGTGGAAGCCTAAACTACTGTGTTGTAGTAGTCTAAACAGGCTAATTCTCTTTTGCCATGCTCTGAGTTGATATACGTGGGTAGTTCTGCTGCATTTTCAGCAACAGGTGTTGGATTGTCATTTTCTGCAGATGTTGTAGCTTGATTGTTCACACCAGTGGGCTGGAAAGTGAAAGATTATGGCTCTTCTTCAACTTGAGTTTCTTCTTGGGTTGAAACATGCTCAACTCTTCTTTTTGGCACACCAACAGGAATACGAACATCATTTACAGACCTTAAGTTAATCATTTTGCAATACTCTTTCCCTTCCCTTCTTGAATCCTCTGTGTTGCTGGCTAAATTGTCCTGAGGTCCGTTGATTAATGCTGTAGCAAGTTGTCTAATCTAATTTTGCAGGTTTCTTAAAGATACCGCTTGACTTTGGACAACCGCCTCATTCTCCACAATGTACTCCTTAATCAAAGTTTCAAGAGAACTGAGTTGATCAGTGCTAGTGTTTCTTTACCCTTGATTTTGCTGGTGAAATCCAAATAGTTGAGTAGACTTATTTTTTCAGCTGGATGCTGCATCATATTGATTGTGATTGCTCCATGAAAAGTTTGAGTGCTGTCTCCATTCAGGGTTGTAAGTGTTTAAGTAAGTATTATTCTGTTTCTGTCTATTAAAGTTGCCTACATAGTTGACTGAAGTTGGATTTCTGAGACAATTATCAAATAGATGCTCTTCTTCATAATAATCACAAGATATCTCAGTAATTTACACTTCTGAACTCAGGACAGTCGAAAACTTTAGAAGGAGCATAAAAGGAAAATTGTCAATGTTTACATGTACGGTACTATTCACATATACGATATTATCTACGTTACTATTCACGACACTGTTTACATAGACGGATCGATGACATGGCATTGAACGATGATGTGGCATTGACTGATGAGGTGTCACGATTCCATTGGAGAAAATTCTTATACACTATTGATCGGTGACGTGGCAACATGTTAGTGGACCAAAAATTGCCCATATAGTACATGCATATACATAGGATTATTTTCAACCAAACTGCGTCATTGTTCAAGCCGGTTGACTGTTCAAACCGCGTGGTCAAACCGTGTCACTGTTCAAACCGCGTGGTCAAACTATATACTGTTGACTGATGACGTGGCGCAATCATGAGCATCCAAACTGTGATTCATGAGGTATGCATTCCCCCTTCATGATTTAATTGGCATTAATAAGGAATATTTAGCCCATGGTGCTTGTTGATGTGGATCCAGATACCCAAGCGCTTCAATTATAATATTTTCCACTTTAATTTAATTCCGTCATTCCAATTTAAATTTTAAGATTGTCTAAATCACTTTCACCATAAATCCAACCACCTTTTTATTAAAATTAATTCTATATACAATTAAAATCCACCTCCTCGTGGGATCGACACTCGTCACCATTAATTTATTTTACAATAAATTCGTACACTTGCGAGTTCATAAAATTTATACAACAAGTTTTTGGCGTCGTTGCTGGGTAGGTAAGTTATTTTAATTTGTAAAATTTATTTTTGTAAATAATTTCTTTTAATTATTTTCTTGTAATTATTTTCTCTCTTATTAAAAAAAAAGAAAAAAAAGTGAATCTACATTTTGAGGTAAGAATTTCTTTTCTTTTTCTTCTTAAAAATTATGTAATTTAATTTTCAAGTTATTTTTTTCTTCTTTGTAATTTTTTGTTTATCTTATTAATTTATTTTTAATTTATTTATTTAACATATTTTTTTAGTGTATTTTTATAAAAAGGTTGTAACAGCGTGATAAAGTTAATACAGTAATTTCTCTTTCTTCTTTATTTTTATTTATTTTGTTCCCATTTTTTTGTGTTCATTGCATGCATGGTCGAATGTCATTATTATTTAATCTTAAACTTATAGACTTTGAACTTGAAAAAATATTTCGCACACATAAACACGTTGTAATTAAAGATAAAAGTGAAATGGATTTGCAACAACAACAAGCACCACAGGGGAGGCCATTTAATGACTACTTTAGTCCCTTAGCTAATTTGAGCACATCATGCATAAGATACCCAAACGTAGTTGTTAGGAGTTTTGAACTAAAACCTAGTGTGCTAAATTGTCTCCCAACATTTTATGGCTTAGAAAATGAGGACCCATATAATCATCTGAATGATTTTCATGTTGTTTGTCAAACCTTTAAATATGAGAATTTTTCAGATGATGATGTTAAACTTAGATTATTCCCATTTTCTTTAAAGGATAGAGCTCGTTCATGTCTCAATACATTGCCTGCTAATAGCATTACATCATAGGAACAAAATTTTTGAATAAATATTTTCTTATCCATAAAACCAATGCTATTCGCAGGGAAATTTCAGAGTTTACCCAAAGAGAAGACGAGCAGTTTTTCGAAATATGGGAGCGATTCAATGGACTACTCTCGAAGTGTCCACATCATGGGTACAAGAAATGACACCAATGCTAGTACTTTTTGGAGGGATTATTGCCGCATGTACAAGAATGACTAATGGCAATAAGTGGAGGAGAGCTAATGTCAAAAACTGTATCAGAGATTTGGGAATTCTTCCAGCGTCAAGCGGATAATTCCCAACAACGAAGTCGATCACTCAGGAATACTAAAAGAATTAAAGAAGTGAATGAGGTTTACATTGGCGAGTCAACTTCGGGAATCAAAGAAGTTAAGGAGATGGTTGAAGGTCTCTCTCGACAAATAGTATCGTTAACGACTGCTAAATCAATAGAACCACATGACCATGACTCATACTTAGATCAAGCCAATGCCATAGGTGTAATGAGAAAAAGCATCCAATTACAACTCATACTCCAACACATAACCTTGGATGGAGAGACCACCCAAATTTTTCATGGTCTCAAGGATTCTAACAGAATGGACCAGCAGCTGCAGCTCCACCAATGCAACCAATTCCTCAAGTTTCTCAAGCCTCTCAGCCACCATTTAGACCATACAATCAGAACCGTCAACCCAGACCATGGGAGGATTCACTCCAGAATTTTAAGAATATTACTCACTCCATGATCGAGCAACAGAACTGCACCATTGATGACCTACGAAATGAAATGAGAGCAGGCTTCAACTCACAAGCCCAATTAATTTCGAACCTCAAGAAGATGGTGGGACAGCTTGCTTCTTTAGTTCAAACATTGGCAATGACTGTTGAGAATGACAAATTTCCATGTCAACCTGTGCCTAATCCTAAAGGAGTGCATAAAGTAAACACTAGTTCACCACAGCAACACGGAGAGGTCAAAGCCGTCATGACCTTACGAAAAGGAAAAGAAGTCAACAATAAAATAGAGATGCTGGTGACCAAAACAAATCAAATTGTACTTATGAATGTTGAGGACTCACCATCGGAGAAGAAAGAAGAAACCAACCCACGAGAATATGTTCCAAAAGCTCCATTTTCTTAGAGGTTAGCTAAAGGAAAGAAGGGAAAATCCACAGGTGAGATTCTTGAAATCTTCAAACAGGTAAGTGTTAACATCCTTTTACTTAATGCTATAAAACAAGTTTCATCTTATGCCAAGTTTCTTAAAGACCTTTGTACTAAAAAAAGAAACATTCAATTTCAAAAGAAGACATTTTTAACAGAAAACATTAATTCTATACTCCAACACAAAATTTTTCTAAAATGAAAAGACCCAGGCTCCCCTACTATCTCATGTAGTATAGGGAGACACATAATTGATAATGCTTTGATGGATTTAGGAGCTAGTGTAAATCTGTTGCCTTACTCAGTTTTCGTGAAACTTAGACTTGGAGAATTACACCCAACTCCAGTGGTGTTACAGCTTATAGATTGGGGTTGAGTGTTAGAAAATGCATATTTATAAAGGAGAAAACCGTCATTTCACATTTCAAGTCTTACTAACAACCCTTACTTTTATGTATTTAACCTTCTTATGATTTAATTATGTGTGTTTTATTTTAATTAAGTATTTTATATATTTTAGGGGCATTATAGTCATTTCATAATAAAAGAGAGATCAGACGGTAAAACAGACATCACTTTTGAACTCAGGACGGTCGAAAACCATAGGAGGAGCATAAAAGGAAAAATGGCACTATTCACATGTATGGTACTATTCATGTGTACGGTACTGTCTATGTTACTGTTAACGACACTGTTCACATAGACGAATCGATGACGTGGCATTGACCGATGATGTGGCATTGAGTGATGAGGTGTCACGATCCTGTTGGACTAAAATTCTTATGTACTATTGATGGTGACGTGGCAACATATCAGTGGACGAAAAATCTCGCGTACGGTACATGCATCACACAGGATTATTTTCAACCAAACCGCATTACTGTTCAACCCGGGTCAAATCGTGTTACTGTTCATCCGCGTGGTCAAACCGCGTACTGTTGACTGATGATGTGGCGCAATCCTGAGCGTCCAAACTGTTTTTAATCCGATGACCATGATTTACTCCATGTATCTATAAAAAGGGGGCCTCACCCCCTTAATTTGATATCTCTGAATCCATTTTTGTACTCCATTTTCTGTAATTCCTTCTCCATCATGTATTTTCTATGTATTTTAATAAATTCCCATTTTGCCCCTAGTTCAATTATGAGTAGCTAATTTCCTTTCAAGCTTGGGTTGAAGGTGAAGTCTCAACATGTGTCATGGGCTTTATTTGGTAAATTTATTTTCTCTTCCCCTCTAGTTTTTGTGGATGTTTTGACTTCTCATCGACAAATAATACTAATCTTGTCTAATACTGCCTTGATTTCACCGGCCCTCTAGTACAAGGTTATTATTATTTGGCACGATAAGTCCTTAGCACCATATTCATTAGAGCGTGGTTCATGAGGTGTGGATTCCCCCCCTCATGATTTAATTGGTATTAATACGGATTATTTAGCCCATGATGCATGTTGATACGGATCCAGATACCCAAGTACGACATTTCAATAGAATTCTCTCTAATTTATTCTTGCTATTTCAATTCCAATTTTAGAATTTATTCTCGCCATTTTAATTTAACTTTTAGCATATTTCAAATCATTTCCACCATAAATCCAACCACCTATTTACACAATTAAAATCCACCTCCTTGTGGGATCGACACTCGTTACCATTGATCTACACTACAATAGATTTGTGCGCTTGCGAATACATTAAAATTTGCACAACAAGTTTTTGGCGCCGTTGCCGGGGAGGTAAGTAATTTTAATTCGTAGAATTAATTTTTGTGAATAATTTTTTTTATTTGTTTTCTTGTATTTTTTTATTAAAAAAAAGAGAAAAAAAGTGAATCTACATTTAAAGGTTAGTATTTCTTTTCTTTTTCTCTTCTTTAAAATTATGTTATTTAATTTTCAATTTATTTTTCTTTATAAATTTTTTTTGGTTTATCTTATTAATTTATTTTTAGTTAATTTATTTCACGTATTTGTTTTTATGTATTTTTATAGTAAGGTTGTAATAGCGCGATAAGGTTAGTATCGTAATTTCTCCTTTTTATTTTTATTTGTTTTGTTCCCATTCATTTTTTTTCCTTGCATGCATGGTCGTAGGTCATTATCACCTAATCTTGAACCTATAGACCTTGAACTAGAAAAAATACTTCGCACACAAAAGCACATTAAAAATAAATTTAGAATGGATTTACAAGCACCACAGGAGAGGCCATTTAAGGACTATTTCAGTCCCTTAACTAATTTGAGCACATCATGCATAAGATACCCAACTGTAGCTGCTAGGAGTTTTGAATTAAAACCTAGTGTGTTAAATTATCTCCCCACATTCTATGGCCTAGAAAATGAGGACCCATATAATCATTTGAATGATTTTCATGTAATTTGTCAAACATTTAAATATGAGAATTTTTCAGATGATGATATTAAACTCATATTATTCTCATTTTCTTTAAAGGATAGAGCTCGTTCATGGCTTAATACATTGTCTGCCAATAGCATTTCATCATGGGAACAAATGGTAACGAAATTTTTGAATAAATATTTCCCAGTGCATAAAACCAATGCTATTTGTAGGGAAATCTCGGAGTTTACCCAGAGAGAGGACGAGCAATTTTTTGAAACATAGGAGAGATTCAATGGGCTACTCTTGAAGTGTCCAGTCATGGGTACGAGAAATGGCACCAATGCCAATACTTTTTGGAGGGATTACTACCAAATGTGCAAGAATGGCTAATGGCAACAAGTGGAGGAGAGCTAATGTCAAAAAGTGCATCAGAGATTTGGGAATTCTTCCAGCGACAAGCGGATAATTCCCAACAACGGAGTCGATCACTCAGGAATACTAGAAGAATTAAAGGAGTGAATGAGGTTCACATTGGCAAGTCAACTTCGGAAATCAAAGAAGTCAAGGAGATGGTTGAAGGTCTTGCTCGACAAATAACATCGTTATCGACTGTTAAATCAACATAACCACATGACCATGACTCATACTCAGATCAAGCCAATGCCATAGGAGTAATGAGAAAACCATCGAATTACAACCCATACTACAACACATATAACCTTGGATGAAGAGACCGCCCCAATTTTTCATGGTTTCAAGGATTCCAACAGAATGGACCAGCAGCTCCAGCTCCACCAATTCCTCAAAATCCTCAAGCCTCTCAGCCACCATTTAGACCATACAATCAGAACCAGAACTACTCTCAACCCAGACCATGAGAGGATGCATTCCAGAATTTTAAGAATGTTACTCACTCCACGATTGAGCAACAGAACCGCATCATTAATGGACTACGAAATGAGTTGAGAACAGGCTTCAACTCACAAGCCCAATCATTTTCACTCCTCGAGAAGATGGTAGGACAACTTGCTTCTTCAGTTCAGACCTTGGCAATGACTGTTAAGAAAGGAAAATTTCCAAGTTAACCAGTACCTAATCCTAAAGGAGTACATGAAGCAAGTACCAGTTCACCACAGCAGCATGGAGAGGTCAAAGCAGTCATGACCTTGCGAAAAGGAAAAGAAGTCGACAACAAAGTGGAGATGCCAGTGACAAAAGAAAATCAAATTGTACCTGTGAATGTTGAGGACTCACCACCAGAGGAGAAAGAAGAAACCAACCCACGAGAATACGTTCCTAAATCTCCATTCCCCTAGAGGTTAGCTAAAGGTAAGAAGGGAAAATCCACAGGTGAGATTCTTGAAATCTTCAAACAGGTAAATGTTAACATCCATTTACTTGATGCTATTAAATAAGTTTCATCTTATGCCAAGTTTCTTAAAGACCTTTGTACTAAAAAGAGAAATATGCATGTTCAAAAGAAGGCATTTTTAACAGAAAACGTTAGTTCTATACTCCAACATAAAATTTCTTTAAAATGCAAAGACCCAGACTCCCCCACTATCTCATGTAGTATAGGGAACCACACAATTGAGAATGCTTTGTTGGATTTAGGAGCTAGTGTAAATTTGTTGCCTTATTCAATATTTGTAAAACTTGGACTGGGAGAATTACACCCAACTCCAGTGGTGTTACAACTCGCAGATCGGTCCACGAAAATATCTCGTGGTATTGTAGAGGACGTGCTTATCCAGGTAGACAGTTTTATTTTCCTATTGATTTCATTGTAATTGACACTCAACTAATACAAGACTCAAGGAAGCACATCCCCATTATTCTAAGCCGACCTTTCTTGGCAACTGTGGATACTCACATTCAATGCAGGACTGGAAATATGCAGTTGTCCTTCGGCAACATGAATATGGAGCTTAACATTTTCAACATTACCAAACAACCTCACAATGCAGATGATGAAATTATTGATGTGGATTTAATTGAAGCATTAGTTGATGACACTTTTGTTTCAAACCTTAGTGATGGTCCTTTACAAACATGTTTAACTCACTTTGGTTTGGATTTTGATATTGACAGATCGGTCGAAGAGGTCAACGCCCTACTTGACTCCGCACCATCCATGGACACTAATAAATGGAATTCAAGAGTTGAACAACTAGTACCATCAGAGAAGAAACTCATCTCATCATCAGAATCACCACCGAAACTCGAGCTCAAACCATTACCCAACACTTTGGAATATGTGTTTTTGGGAGAAGAAAGTACTCTACCGGTAATCATCTCTTCATCCCTCAACGATGAACAAAAAGGTAAGTTGTTAGATGTTTTAAAAGAGCATAAAGGAGCATTATGATGGATCATAGCGGACATTAAAGGTATAAACCCAGTAGATTGCATGCATTACATTCACCTTGATGAAAATGCTAAACCTACTAGGGAAATGTAACGTCGGTTAAATCCTAATATGAAAGAAGTTGTTAGAACTGAAGTCCTTAAACTATTAGATGCAGGTATCATTTACCCCATTTCTGATAGTTCATGGGTCAGCCCTGTACAAGTTGTCCCAAAAAAGTCAGGAGTCGCAGTAGTTACCAATGCTGATAACGAATTGATACCAACTAGAGTAACTACAGGATGGCGTGTATGCATTGATTATAGAAAGTTGAATTCTGTCACACGTAAAGATCATTTTCCTTTACCATTTATCGATCAAATGCTTGATAGATTAGCAGGCCATAAATTTTATTACTTTCTAGATGGTTACTCAGGATATAATCAGATTCCCATAGCACCAAAAGATCAAGAGAAAACTACTTTCACTTGCCCTTTTGGCACTTTTGCATATAGGAGAATGCCATTTGGATTATGTAATGCACCTGCTACATTTCAACGATGCATGTTGAGCATTTTTTCTGATATGGTTGAACGATTCCTTGAAGTCTTTATGGATGACTTTTCTGTCTTTGGTGACTCGTTTGATCAATGTTTACATCATCTAACATTAATTCTGCAGCGATGTATCGAGAAGAACTTAGTCTTAAATTGGGAGAAGTGCCATTTTATGGTAAAATAAGGTATTGTTCTCGGTCACATCATTTCCAGTAAAGGTATTGAGGTTGACAAAGCCAAGGTGGATCTCATTTCGAATCTTCCTCCACCTAAAACAGTCAGAGAAATAAGATCTTTCCTTGGGCATACTGGTTTTTATGGACGTTTCATTAAAGATTTTAGCAAAGTTTCTAGACCCTTATGCAATATGCTTGCTAAGGATGTACCTTTTGTCTTTGATGAATCATGTCTTGTTGCATTTGAAAAATTAAAGCATTTGTTGACATCATCACCCATCATTCAGCCCCCAAACTGGAGCTTACCATTTGAGCTCATGTGTGATGCATCTAATTATGCAGTAGGAGCAGTATTAGGACAAAGGGTTGATCGAATTCCGCATGTTATTTACTATGCTAGTATGACATTGAATGATACACAGTTGAACTATTCAACTACTGAAAAAGAAATGCTAGCAGTAGTGTTTGCATTGGAAAAATTTCGGTCTTATCTCATTGGTTGTAAAATAATCATATTCACAGAGCATGCTGCTTTGAAATATCTTCTCACAAAGAAAGATGCAAACGTTAGACTAATTCGTTGGGTGTTACTCTTTCAGGAATTCGACTTGGAATTCAAAGATAAAAAAGGGACAGAAAATGTTGTGGCAGACCATCTCTCTCGTCTACATTTTGACACAATTACACAGCCATTAATATTGAATGAGTCATTTCCAGATGAACAATTAATGAGTGTGGAAGTATTACCTTGGTATGCTGATATAGTTAATTATCTTGTTACAGGTAAACTTCCAGAGCATTGGACCAAGCAAGACAAGGTTAAATTCTTTGCAGAGATAAAGAATTTTTTTTGGGATGACCCGTATTTATTCAAGTATTGTGCAGATCAAATTATTAGACGATGTGTCCCAGAAAATGAAATTCAGAATATTCTTTCATTCTGCCATGAGCAAGCTTGTGGAGGCCATTTCAGTGCTAAGAAAACAGCAACTAAAGTTTTACAATGTGGTTTCTATTAGCCATCTATATTTTAAGACGGTTACACTTTCTGTTCTTCATGTGATAGGTGTCAACAAATGGGGAGCATTACACGAAGGAATATGATGCCACTAAATCCAATTTTAGTGGTTGAGATTTTTTACGTATGGGGTATCGACTTCATGGGACCATTTCCCTCTTCTTTTGGCCATCCATATATATTAGTTGCTGTTGACTACGTATCAAAATGGGTAGAAGCAATTCCATGCAGAACCAATAATCACAAGGTGGTGATAGGATTTTTAAAAAGCAATATTGTTTCACGCTTTGGATTCCCTCGAGCAATAATCAGTGATGGTGGTGCCCACTTTTGTAACAAAGCATTCAAAGCTATTTTGACAAAGTATTCAATCACACACAAAGTGGCGACTCCGTATCATCCGCAAACCAGTGGCCAGTTGAGATCTCAAATCGAGAAATAAAGCACATATTAGAAAAGACGGTGAGGCCAGAAAGGAAAGATTGGTCATTAAGACTTGATGATGCATTATGGGCATATAGAATGGCTTTCAAGACCCCGATTGGGATGTCACCCTATAGGCTAGTGTATGGAAAAGCTTGCCACCTACCTATGGAACTCGAGCATCGTGCGTATTGGGCCATCAAGAAATTCAACTTTGATATGCAGCAAGCCAGCTCAGAAAGAAGATTACAACTGGCAGAACTTGAAGAAATTCGCAATGACGCATATGAAAATGCAAAGATTTACAAGCAACGAATGAAAGTCTTCCACGACAAGCAAATTATGAGAAAATATTTCACTATAGATCATAAAGTGCTTCTATTCAATTCTCGCTTGCACCTATTCCCAGGTAAGTTACGCTCTCGTTGGTCTGGTCCCTTTTTTGTTCATACTGTTTTTCCACATAGGGCAATTGAAATTAAGGACCCAAAGAACGGTGTCACGTTTAAAGTTAATGGTCAAATATTAAAGCCATATCTAGAGTACCAACCACATAAAGAAGACACCGAAATAAATTTGAGTGACCCACCAAATTTGAATTGATTTTTTTTTCTTTTCGTTGATTTGATTTTTCTTTCTTTCTTTTTATTATTCTTTTGCTAATTGAAATTGTTTTTACCTAAGTGTGTTTGTTTTACCATTAAGTTTTCTCTTATCATTTTTAATCATGAGTACCACACTTAGACCGTTCCTCCTGAACATTTTTAAACCACTTCAACGTGTCAAAACTCATCTCAAAAGGCAGATTCGATTTTGTAAAACACAACGCATTTGGGCTCTACAACCACCAGAGTTAGTAGCCTATGTTGAGGGTTTAGAAAGCCAACTCAGAGACATTGAGAGAAGTGTTTACGACATCCAGTTGGAGCTTGAGGTAAATTCAATAAGAGGACGATTTTAATTTTCTTTGTGTATTTTAATTTGTTTTTCTATTTGTGTGCTTTAGTTTGTTACCCCGGTGAAGTGGCAGATAACGGTACTCCGTGACAATCAAGTCGGTTACTTCAGTTTCTCATAATAACTGATATTCTGAGGCGGAAGTATGGACAGAAACGAGATTCTAGTGAAGCTTCACAAGCGATTCCCTTCACTTCCTCAGAATGCCCTCCTTATGATCTATAAAGCTCGGTTCGAACGCATGCGATTGCTTATGAGGAAGGGAAATTATCATTTTACTACCAAAGTTTTACTAACATATCATGTCAGTACTAAGGTTTGCAGAAAAGTGTATTTTACTACCAAAGTTTTGCGCCATTATTAATTCACTACCATTCCGTTAAGAAAAAGTTAATGTTTAACGGAAATTGAGTTAAAAGTCGATTTTACCCCCAAGTGTTTGGTAGTAAAATGATAATTCCCTTAAAAATTCGGTAGTAAAATGATAATTCCCCTAAAATTTTGGTACTAAAATGATAATTTATCTATCAAATTAATAGACAATTTTACTCTTACATTTGGAAATGTCTTTGATGCCCTTATGACATTAGCAAATTTTTAATGTTGTTAACAGAATGGTAGTAAATTGATAATGGCACAAAACTTTGGTAGTAAAATGCACTTTTCGGCAAACCTTGGTACTGACATGATATGTTAGTAAAACATTAGTAGTAAAATGATAATATCCCTATGAGGCTGTTGGTTAATTGAAGCTAAAGTACAATTGACAGGTGAGTTACCTCCAAAATTTATTGCATACATGCCTGGTTGTGGTGAAGGAAATTATGCAAGAAAACGACGAGCTCAAAGAATTTCTGTTGCTTGTCATAAGTGTGCCAGAATGAGCTGCAATAAAAACCCATGTTCTTTAGGAATGGTGTCTGATAACAGGGAAGATAAGATTAAATTCATTACGGATGGCTTAAATAAGGAGTCATTGGATGATATCCTTTTGTCTCTTGAAACGCATCCCAGTGGATATGTGCAAGGAGCGATTCTCCAGTTATGGTCATTATTCCAGAAAGAGCATGCACAATATAGTCTCGGGAATCTGACTATAAACGACCCTCTTTGCCAGTTTATAAGAAAACTGGATGGGAAGCCTATCCTCGACCTATAGAGGGCGTTCAAGCCGTTTCTGGACGTAAAACCAGAGGAAGATGTGAGGCACAGTCGCAACTACCTGTAAATATCCTTTTACTTTACTATTATTTTATTTCACTGTTGTTTTAGTGTTTGCTTTATTGTCTTTAATAATTTTGTTATTGTTTGCTTTTTCCTTTTTGACTCGCGAGCCATGTGCTTTACACGTTATTTGACACTGACATGTTACCTCATACACAACTGTGACCCACTGTCACCAAGACTCTTAAATGTGATTTTTTGTCAAGCACTCACAAATTGTTTTTTGAGAAGTATCCCAATGGCAGCTACTCCCAATAGACAATTCAAACACATTTGTGTGCTTTCTGGATTTAACTATGGCAAACATAAAGAGTTCGTGGAGGCAGCCATAGATCTTGATCGAAGCATAGCAGTGAGAAAATTACACTTGGTGTATGGAGGAGGTAACCGAGGGTTATAAAAAATGGTCTCAGAAACTGCTTTTATCAGAGGAAGTCAAGTGTTATACATCATCCCAAGAGTCCTAACACCATTGGGCAGTTCGTCTGACTCATAAACTGGAGAAGAGTTAGTCGTCTCAGGTATGCAAGAAAGAATAACTGAAATGCTTAATCATGCTGATGCTTTTATTTTCCTTCCAAGAGATCTTGCAACACTAGAGGCACTCATCACACTAGCATCTTGGGCCCATCTGCACATCCACCAAAAACCCATCAGATTGTTAAATGTCAATAACTTTTATGATGGCTTTATCGCATTTCTTAACCATGCAATAAAAAACTATTTCATTTCCTTTAATGCGAAAAAACTCTTTATTTGTGCTCACACTGCTAATGAGCTACTTGATCTGTTACAAGCTTATAGACCGGAGTCAGACCCTTGGACCTTTGTGTTGGAGCGTCCAAATAATGATGGTAACAGTAGCAACAATAAGAAGTACAAATTAGATTTAACTCTCCGCCTGTAAATATTTTCTTCTGTGTTGCACCACCTAGGTGATATCTTCTAAACTCTACTTCTTTCCTTTAAAACATTGAGGACAATGTTTCGTTCTGGTTGGGGGGAGGGAATAGTCGACAATTGTAGAATCTTGGATAAGTTTTTACTAATTTTTTGTTGTAGAAACTAACTGTTGCTAACGTTTTGTGTTGAAGATAGCTGAATATGGAGTGTAGTGATTCTAGAAACGCATCTTCATCGTTTGAAAAAAAATTAAAAAAAAAATCAGACTTTTTTCTTTATTAAGTTTTTATGTTCGTTTTTCTTATTCTTTTTAATTTCTCCTCTATGAATATACATTTTCCAACTTTTGAGTTGAAGATGACTGAATATAGAGTGTAGTGACTCTAGAAACGCATCTTCTTAGTAAAAAAAAAAGTGTGATTTGTTTTAATATTAGATGACATGATGAATTTCAAATTTTAGTATTTGTATTATCTTTGCTCTTAAGTGATGTTACACTATGTTTACTACTCTATATGTTGATGTCGGAGACAAATGTGAGTTGCTTGAAAGAATGAACATGTCATAAATAAGTACCAAGTGAGTTTTTGAGCCTATTATTTTTTTTGGAGAGTAACCATTTTGCCCATTCTTCATATAGCTTAGCATTTTATTATTTTATACACGATCTCTAGATTTCTTTTAAGTTAACCCTTAAAAAAAATTTGTAAAATAAAAAAAAAAGAAAAAGAAAAAAATGTGTGTTGCTACATTGGGAGGCCTATCTAACTAGTAGATATGGATGATTATTTAGAGCCCTAAAAGACGATGGAAATACCATCTTTGATCCGTTTGAGCCTTTCTAGCCATTCCTTTTATTAAATATCCATAGTTAACCCTTTTGAGCCATTAAAAAAAAACTTTTCTTTGTCAACTTATTATCTTGACCCACTCCGATTTGGAGTATTACCCAATGTCTTATAAGTTCCACCACCTATTTATGTTTGAGAAAAATGTAAATAATTATTTTGTTCAGTGAATTTATGCCAAATAAAAGCAAAAAAGAAAAAAAACAACAAAAATTGTTTCAAAAGAATAAAAATAATAAAAATAGGGGAAATAATAAAAATTGTCTACGTTACTGTTCACGACACTGTTCACATAGACAGATCGATGACGTGGCATTGACCGATGATGTGGCATTGACTGATGAGGTGTCACGATCCTATTGGACTAAAATTCTTATGTACTGTTGATGGTGACGTGGCAGCATATCAGTGGACGAAAAATCTCGTGTACGGTACATGCATCACACAAGATTATTTTCAACCAAACCGCGTTACTGTTCAACCTAGGTCAAACCGTGTTACTGTTCATCCATGTGGTCAAACCGCGTATTGTTGACTGATGACGTGGCGCAATCTTGAGCGTCCAAACTGTTTTTAATCCGATAGCCATGATTTACTCCATGTATGTATAAAAAGGGGGCTTCCCCCCCTAATTTGATATCTCTGAATCCATCTTTGGACTCCATTTTGTGTAATTCCTTCTCCATCTTGTATTTTCTATGTATTTTAATAAATTTTCATTTTGCCCCTAATTCAATTATGAGTAGCTAATTTCCTTTCAAGCTTGGGTTGAAGGTGAAGTCTCAACATGTGTCATGGGCTTTATTTGGTAAATTTATTTTCTCTTCCCCTCTAGTTTTTGTGGATGTTTTGACTTCTCGTCGACAAATAATACTAATCTTGTCTAGTACCGCTTTAGTTTCACCAGCACTCTAGTACAAGGTTATTATTATTTGGCACGATAAGCGCTTAGCACTATATTCATTAGAGCATGGTTCATGAGGTGTGGATTCCCCCCCCTCATGATTTAATTGGTATTAATACGAATTATTTAGCCCATGATGCATGTTGATACGAATCCAGATACCCAAGTACGTCATTTCAATAGAACGTGCTTATCTAGGTAGACAAGTTTTATTTTCCAGTTGATTTCATTGTAATTGACACTCAACCAATCCATAATTCAAGGAAGCACATCCCCATTATCCTAGGCCAACCTTTCTTGGCAATTGTGAATGTTCACATTCAATGCAGGACTGAAAATATGCAGTTGTCATTTGGCAACATGACTATGGAGTTAAACATTTTCAACATTGCCAAACAACCTCACAATGCAGATGATGGAATTGTTGATGTGGATTTAATAAAGAAATAATTGATAATACTTTTCTTTCAAACTTTAGTGATGATCTTTTACAAACATATTTAACTCACTTTGGTTTTGACTTTGATATTTACAGATCAATCGATGAGGTCAACGCCCTACTTGACTCAGCACCATCCATGGACACTAATAAATGGAAGTCAAGAGTTGAACAACTAGCACCATCAGAGAAGAAACTCATCCCATCATCAGAAGCACCACCGAAACTCGAGCTCAAACCATTACCCAACAAACTGGAATATGCATTTTTGGGAGAAGAAAATACTCTGCCGGTAATCATCTCATCATCCCTAAATGACGAACAAAAAAGTAAGTTGTTGGATGTTTTGAAAGAATACAAAGGAGCATTATGATGGACCATAGCGGACATAAAAGGTATAAACTCAGTATACTGCATGCATTACATTCACCTTAATGAAAATGCTAAACTTACTAGGGAAATGCAATGTCGGTTAAATTCCAATTATTAGACGTAAGTATTATCTACCATATTTCTGATAGTTCATGGGTCAGTCATGTACAAGTTGTCCCTAAAAAGTCAAGAGTCACAGTAGTTAGCAATGCTGATAATGACTTGATACCCGCTAGAGTGACTACAGGATGGCGTGTGTGCATTGATTATAGAAGGTTGAATTCTATCATACGTAAAGACCATTTTCCTTTACCATTTATCGATCAAATGCTTGATAGATTAGCAGACTATGAATTTTATTTCTTTCTAGATGGCTATTTAGGGTGTAATCAGATTTCCATAGCACCAAAAGATCAAGAGAAAACCACTTTCACTTGCCCTTTTGGCAATTTTGTATATAGGAGGATGCCATTTGGATTATGTAATGCACCTGGTACATTTTAGCGAAGCATGTTGAACATTTTTTCTGATATAGTTGAACGATTTCTTGAATTCTTTATGGATGACTTTTCTGTCTTTGGTGGCTCATTTGATCAATGTTTACATCATCTAACATTAATTCTGTAGAGATGTATCGAGAAAAACTTAGTCTTAAATTGGGAGAAGTGCCATTTTATGGTAAAACAATGTATTGTTATCGGTCACATCATTTCGAACAAAAGTATTGAGATTGACAAAGTAAAGGTGGATCTCATTTCCAATCTTCCTCTACCTAAAACAGTCAGAGAAATAAGATCTTTTCTTGGGCATGCTGGTTTTTATAGACGTTTCATTAAAGATTTTAGCAAAGTTTCTAGACCCTTATACAATCTACTTGCTAAGATGTACCTTTTATCTTTGATGATTCATGTCATGTGGCATTTGAAAAATTAAAGTTGTTGTTGACATCATCACCTATCATTCAGCCCCCAAATTAGAGCTTACCATTTGAACTCATGTGTGATGCATCTGATTATGCAGTAGGAGCAGTATTAGGATAAAGGGTTGATCGAATTCCCCATGTTACTTACTATGCTAGTATGACTTGAATGATGCACAATTGAACTATTCAACTACTAAAAAAGAAATGCTAGCAGTAGTGTTTGCATTAGAAAAATTTTAATCTTTTCTCATTGGTTGTAAAATAATTGTATTCACAGATCATGTTGCTCTTAAATATCTTCTCACAAAGAAAGATGCAACAGGTAGGCTAATTCATTGGGTGTTACTTTTGCAGGAATTCGATTTGGAATTCAAAGATAAGAAAGGAACAGAAAATGTTGTGGCTAACCATTTTTCTCGTCTCAATTTTAACACAATTACATAACTATTAACATTGAATAAGTCATTTCCCGATGAACAATTAATGAGTATGGAAGTACCCTTGGTATGCTGATATAGTTAATTATCTTGTTACAGACCAACTTCCAAAGCATTGGACCAAGCAAGACAAGGCCAATTTTTTTTACAGAAATAAAGAATTTCTTTTGGAATGACCCTTATCTGTTCAAGTATTGTGCAGATCAAATTGTTAGACGATGTGTCCCAGAAAAAGAAATTCATAATATTATTTCATTTTGCCATGAACAAGCTTGTGGAGGCCATTTCAATGCTAAGAAAACAGCTACTAAAGTTTTACAATGTGGTTTCTATTGGCCAAATATATTTCAAGACACTTACACTTTCTGTTCTTCATGTGATAGGTGTCAACGAATAGAGAGCATTACACGAAGGAATGTGATGCCACTAAATCCAATTTTAGCGGTTGAGATTTTTAACGCGTGGGGTATCAACTTCATGGGACCCTTTCCTCTTTCTTTTGGCCATCAATACATATTGGTTGTTGTTGACTATGTATCGAAATGGGTAGAAGTAATACTGTGTAGAACCAATGATCACAAGGTGGTGATAGGATTTTTGAAAAGCAACATTGTTTCACGCTTTGCATTCCCTCGAGTAATAATCAGTGATGATGGTGCCCACTTTTGTAACAAAGCATTCAAAACTATTTTGACAAAGTATTCCATCACTCACAGAGTGGAGACCCCATATCATCCGCAAACCAGTGGCTAAGTTGAGATCTCTAATTGAGAAATAAAGCACATATTAGAAAAGATGATGAGGCCGGACAGAAAAGATTGGTCATTAAGACTCGATGATGCATTACGAACATATAGAATGGCTTTCAAGACCCCGATTGAGATGTCAACCTACAAGCTAGTGTATGGAAAAGCTTGCCATCTACTTGTGGAACTCGAGTATCGTGCATTTTGGGCCATCAAGAAATTCAACTTTGACATGCATCAAGCTAGCTCAGAAAGAAGATTACAACTGTCAGAACTTGAAGAAATTCGTAATGATGCATACGAAAATACCAAAATTTACAAGCAGCGAATAAAAGTCTTTCATGACAAGCAAATTATGAGAAAATATTTCACTTCAGGTCAGAAATTACTTTTATTCAATTCTCGCTTACACTTATTCCTAGGTAAGTTACGCTCTCGATGGTCTGGCCCCTTTATTGTTCACATTGTTTTTCCACATGAGGAAATTAAAATTAATGACCCAAAGAATGGTGTCACGTTTAAAGTTAATGGTCAAAGATTAAAGCCATATCTAGAGTACCAACCACATGGAGAGGACACCGAAATAAATTTGAGTGACCCACTAGATTTCAATTGAGATTTTTTTTTCTTTTCGGCGATTTGATTTTTTTCTTTCTTTTTACTATTCTTTTGTTAATTGAAATTATTTTTGCATAAGTGTGTTTGTTTAACTATTAAGTTTTCTCTTATCATTGTTAATCATGAGTGCCATAGGTAAACAGTTCCTTTTGGACATTCTTAGACCACTTCAACGTATAAAATCTCATCTTAAAAGGCAGATTTGATTTTGTAAAACACATCATATTTGCCCTCTGCAACCACCAGAGTTAGTATCCCACGTTGAGGATTTACAAAGCTAACTCAGAGACATTGAGAGAGGTGTCTACAACATCCAGTTAGAGCTTAAGGTAAATTTAATAAGAGGACGATTGTAATTTTCTTTGTGTTTTAGTTTGTTTTTCTTTGTTTGTATGCTTTAGTTTATTACCTTGGTGAAGTGGCGGATAATGGTACTCTGTTTCCCATAATAATTGATCTTCTGAGGCGAAGGTATGGACAGAAACGAGATTTTAGCAAAGCTTCACAATCGATTCCCTTCACTTTCTCAGAATGCCCTCTTTACAATCTATAAAGCTCGGTCTGAACACATGCGATTGCTCATGAGAAATAACATACCTGCTGACATCCGTTGGTTAATCGAGGGTAAAGTACGATTGGCAGGTGAGTTACCTCCAAAATTTATTGCATACATGCTTGGTTGTGATAAAGGAAATTATGCAAGAAAACGAAGAGCTCGAAGAATTTCTGTTGCTTGTCATAAGTGTGCTAGAATGAGTTGCAAATAAGGAGTCATTGGATGATATCATTTTGTCTCTTGAAACGCATCCCAATGGATATGTACAAGGAGCGATTCTCCAGTTATGGTCATTATTCCAGAAAGAGCATGCACGGTATAGTCTCGGGAATCTGACTATAAACGACCTTGTTTGGCAGTTTATAAGAAAACTGGATGGGAAGCCTATCCTCGACTGATAGAGGGCGTTCAAGTCGTTTCTAGACGTAAAACTAGAGGAAGATGTGAGCCACAGTCGTAACTACCTGTAAATATCCTTTTACTTCACTGTTATTTTATTTAATTGTTATTTTATTTCACTGTTGTTTTATTATTTGCATTATTGTCTTTAATAATTTTATTTATCATTGTTTCTTTTTCTTTTTACTGTTTCTTTTTTTACTCACGAGCCATGTACTTTACACATTAATTGACACTGACATGTTACCTCATACACAGTTGTGACCCACTGTCACCAAGATTCTTAAATATGACATTTTGTTAAGCACACACAAATTATTTTTGAAAAGTATCCCAATGGCAGCTACTCCCAATAAACAATTCAAGAATATTTGTGTGCTTTCTAGATTTAACTATGACAAACATAAAGAGTTCATTGAAGCAGCCATAGATATTGGTCGAAGCATAGCAGAGAGAAAACTACACTTGGTGTATGGAGGAGGTAACCAAGGGTTATCAAAATTGGTCTCCGAAGCTGCTTTTGTCAGAGGAAGCCAAGTGGTAAGCATCATTCCAAGGGCCCTAAAAATTTTGGGCAGTTTGTCTGACTCACCGACTGGAGAAGAGTTAGTCGTCTTAGGTATGCAAGAAAGAATAAGTGTCATGCTTAATCATGCTGATGCTTTTATTTTCCTACTAGGAGATCTTGTAACTCTAGAGGCACTTATCACATTAGCATCTTGGGCCCATCTACACATTCACCAGAAACTCATCTGTTTGTTAAATGTCAATAACTTTTATGATGGCTTCATCGCATTTATTAATCATGTAATAAAAAACTATTTCATTCCTTCCACAGCGAAAAAACTTTTATTTGTGCTCACACTGCTAATGAGTTACTTGATCTGTTACAAGCTTATAGACCGGAGCCAGACCCCTGGACCTTTGTATTGGAGCGTCCAAATAATGATGGTAACAGTAACCGCAGTAAGAAGTACAAATTATATTTAACACTCCGCTTGTAAATATTTTCTTCTGTGTTGCACCACCCAGGTGATGTTTTCTAAACACTACTTCTTTCCTTTAAAATATTGAGAACAATGTTTCGTTCTAGTTGGGGGGAGGGAATAGTCGACAATTGTGGAATCTTGGTTAAGTTTTCACTAATTTTTTATTGTAGAGACTAATTGTGGCTAACTTTTTGTGTTGAAGATGGCTGAATATAGAGTGTAGTGACTCTAGAAACGCATCTTCTTGGTTTAAAAAATAATTCTTTCTAATTTCTCCTTTATAAATATACACTTTCAAATTTTTAAGTCAAAGATGGCTGAATATGGAGTGTAGTGACCCTAGGGCAATAGATGAGATCGTGTGGCATATGTCCCATGGTCGGGCATGCAACTGATATATGCCTTGCTCTACAAGAGGGTTCACACAAGTAGGCCAATGTAATTGATGGGTTCTGAGGCCAACCAAGACAAAGGTATGATCCCTAAAGGTGGAACCAAGAACAAGACATTCCTAACGTGGCACCATTTCGACCACCCGGCTATCCTTAACAACTAGTACAATAGCCTTACAAAATTCGGCCATCTCCATCTCCCCAAAATAAAGGTGCATCTTTGTAAGATCTTACAAAAACTGTTGCTACTAGCTTTATGCAGTTCCAACAGATTACCCAAACATAACTCCAACACTTGAAGAATCAAATTGGCCAATTGGCCACATCTATGAGTAAGATAGAGGCTAGAACTTCAGGCAAGTTACCTTTTCAACTCAAAATTAATCCGAACGAGAATGCTAGTGTTATGTCTCTTAAGAGCGAAAAGCAGTTAAAACCATCATTAGCCAAGCCATCAAAGGTGTCTACAATATCTAAGGGATGTTTTGTGCCATGAAAGATGGTTCCAACATGCACAGTTCATGGGTTATTATCTAAGGGATCACCTTATTATCATGAGAGGTGTCGTCCTAATATATGGGACTCGTATCACTTACTATGGAGATTGCGAGCTTTCTCATCTTCAAATGGGGCTGTCTTTCTATGCATGGGGCCTTTATTGTTTATGATGGAGATCAAGGGATACTTTTATCGCTATGTGGGATTGTCTTTATCATGTGTGAAATCTTTATTGGTCAATATAGAGATTATGGATCATTTCATTGTGATAGAAATTATCCTCTTTATACGTGGATCTTTATTTCTTATTATGGAGATCACTAAATCATCTCTTCGCCATATGGGATCATTTCATCATGCATGAGATCTTTATCACTTACTGCAGAGATTGTAGGGTCATCTCATTACCATGTGGGATTGTACCCATCATGCGTGAGGCATTTATTTTTTATCCTGGAGATCGGAGAATTCATCTTATTGCATGTGGGATTCCCTCCTCTGTGTGTAAGATCTTCTCTACTTCAGCATCAATTGTATGTAAAACTTTTGTTGAATGCACAACCTTTCTGTTTGATTGGGTGAGAGTAGCGGCCTACATTGAGCTTGTGAGACAATCCATAGCATGTTCTCATGAGATCACACGAAGATATCTTTGTATTCTCGAAGAAGACTAATGAGACATTTAGTATCTAAAATGGGAAGACTTGCCTCAATTTTGATCATGTGGGAGGGTTATCTCCATAGACTTGCACACACACCATTGATTTTATTGGCTCCCCATTGTAAGATGTCCTGAAAGAGTCTGGGATTTAGTCTGGCATCCATGGCTATGAGGCGGTGTTGACTTTTGATGTTAGAACGGTATATGTCATGAGGGGACCATTATTAATGCTAATAATTGACAAACTTAATGCGAGCCTACCATAATTAATGCTATCATTGACAAACATAATGTTAGCCCACCGTCATCAATGGTAGACTTACCTAACACATTAACAAACATGAAACAAAACAAGTAAATGAAGTTAAATAAACTAAGGAGTCGTTCGAATTCCCAAGCGTGAACAAGTTGTAATAAATTGGTCATAACTCCTTCTAGAGAACTCGAAATCCAGCTTTGTAAATTGCTTTGGAAAGTTAACTTAATTATGTTTCCAATGATATATAGCTTGCAAATTAGTTCTGGCTCAATCAATACCAGCTTTATTCCAAATTTTTCTTTTCTGCATTGGATCCAAATTGTGTATTTGGCTGCCCAATAGCTTTAATAATGCCAATAATGCCTTGTCTTCTCTCCAAACCCAATTCATGATGTCTTACATCTTGAATTGCATTTTTAGTCCACATTTTCTCAATTAATCCATTTAAAGCAGCTTGCATCTTTTTGGCTCTATCTCTTGTAATTGGGCCTCCATAAATATGCAAAGGATCACTTGAAGCTTTAATGATATTCCCTTGATGGTTCTCATCATTTACCCTATGCTCAAAAGGATTCGTCCTCGAAACTTCACCTACATTGAAAGAAGAAAGATTAGAAATATTAAAAGTAGCACTCACATTATACTCACCAGGAAGATCCAATTTGTAGGCATTCTCATTGATCCGTGCAACCACTTGAAATGGACCATCTCCCCTTGGAAGCAACTTGGAACGCCTTTGTGCTGGGAACCTCTCCTTTCTCATATGCACCCAAACCCAATCTCCAGGCTGAAAAACCACTTGCTTACGTCCTTTGTTGGCTTAAGTAGCATACTGTTCAGTTCTCTTTTCTATTTGTTGTCGTGTTCTCTCATGCAATTGCTTGACAAATTTAGCTTTTTTTTATCGTCCATACTAGCACATTCATCATTAGGTAAAGGTAATAAATCTAAAAGAGTTAATAGATTAAAACCATATACAATCTCAAATGGTGAAAATTTAGTAGCTGAATGGACAGTTATATTGTAAGCAAATTCAACATATGGCAAACATTCTTCCCAAGTTTTCAAGTTCTTTTGGATAATGTCACATAAAATAGTAGACAGAGTTCTATTTACAACCTCAGTTTGTCCATCAATTTGTGGATAACAAGTAGTGGAAAACAAAAGTTTAATAACCAACTTACCTGTAAAGTTTTCCAAAAGTGGTTCAAGAACTTATCATTTCAATATAAAACTATGCTCCATATCTGACTATTTCCTTGAAAAACAAATTAGCATCATCTGTTTTGTGACATGAAATGAAATGTACCATCTTTGAAAACATATCAACAACAACAAAAACATAACATTTTCCCCATTTTGACCTAGGTAAACCCAAAATAAAGTCCATAGAAATATCAACCCAAGGTTCACTAGGTATGGCCAGAGGGTTATACAACTCATGGGGTAAAACTCTAGACTTAGCATGTTTACAAGTGATACACTTCTCACATGTTTTTTCCACATCACATTTCATATGTGGCCAAAAGAAGTGTTCTTTAAAACATCTAAAGTCTTTGCAATACTAAAATGTCCCATTAAACCTCCCCATGAGCTTCACACACAAGCAATTCATGCAAAGAACTATTAGGCACACACAATTCATTTTCTCTAAATAAGAACCCATCATGCCTATAGAACGTAACAAATGAAACTTTCTCACAAGTATTGAACACATTAGCAAAATTAGGATCATTAACATATAATTCTTTAATGTACTAACTTTGCATTTAATGTAGAGATAAGTGAATATCTTCTAGATAATGCATTAGCCACCACATTCTCCTTATCTTGTTTGTATTTGATGTCTCTTATGCAACTTAACTTATTCTTTCAAATGCTTCAAGAACTCATGATCAGTGTGTATAACAAACTCTTTAGGTAGAAGATAGTGTTTCCAAGTTTCTAATGCTCTCACTAATGCATACATTTCCTTGTCATAAGTAGGATAGTTTAGGGATGTTCTACTCAATTTCTTAGTAAAATAGGCAATTGGATGCCTTTCTTGCATCAAAACGGCTCCAATACCTATACCTGAAGCATCACACTCAATTTCAAAAGTTTTAGAAAAATCAGGTAAAGTAAGTAATGGTGCAGAAACCAATTTCTCCTTGATTAGATTAAATGCTCCTTCTTGTTCACTACCCCACTTAAATCCCATATGTTTCTTCACAATTTCAGTTAATGGTGCAGCAAGGGTGCTAAAATCTTTTATAAAAACTAGCCAAACCATGAAAACTTCTTACCTCACTTACACTTTTAGGTGTAGGCCACTCCTTAATAGCCTTTACCTTCTCTTCATCAACCTCAATTCCTTTAGTACTTACAATATAACCAAGAAAAACAATATGATTTGTACAAAATGAGCACTTCTTCAAATTAGCATACAACTTTTCCTTCCTTAAAACAGTGAATACACTTTGCAAATGTTCAATGTGTTAATCTAAGCCTTTGCTATAGATCAAAATATCATCAAAATAGACAACTACAAATTTACTAATAAAAGCAAGCAAAACATGATTTATTAACCTCATAAAAGTGCTAGGTGCATTAGATAACGCAAATGGCATCACTAACCACTCATATAAGCCATATTTTGTTTTCAAGGCAGTTTTCCACTCATCTCCCTCTCTAATCCTAATATGATGATATCCACTATTAAGATCAATTTTACTAAACACATGAGAACCATGCAATTCATCAAGCATATCATCAAGTCTATGAATAAGATGTCTATACTTTACAGTGATTTTATTGATTGCACGACAGTCAATGCACATTCTCCATGGTCCATCCTTTTTTGTCACTAGTAGAACTGGTACCGCACATGGACTCATGCTCTCCCTCACATATCCCTTTGTCAAGAGTTCTTCAACTTGCCTTTGAAGCTCCTCTGTCTCCTCAAGGTTGCTTTTATATGCGAGCCTATTAGGAATGTTAGATTTAGGGATAAAGTCTATTTGATGATCAATTCCCCTAATAGGTGGCAAACCATTAGGAACATCATTTGGAAACACATCTTCAAAGTCCCACAAAAGAGTCACAATAGCACTAGGCAAAGAAGAGTTAAGTTTATTAGTATGTAAACAAGCTTCTTTGCACAAAAGTACAATGATAAGCTATTTTGAAAAGAATGCCCTTTTAACCTTGCTCTCTTTTGCAAAAAAGTTCACTTGTTTCCTCTCTTTTCTCTCAATAATATTTTTTTCAATCTTTCCACTTCTCTCAATCTCTCTTTCTTTTGTACTCCCATTTTCTTTGTATCACTCTCTTTTAGCATTGACATTTGATCCTCATACACTTGCCTAGGTGTTAAAGGTACAAGAGTGATTTGTTTTTTACTCATCACAAAAGAATATCTATTTAAGTAACCATCATGTGTCACTCGCCTATCATATTGCCAAGGTTGCCCCAAAAGAATGTGTCCAGCATGCATGGGTACTACATAACATAGAACCTCATCCTTGTATCTGCTAATAGAGAATGAAACCAACACTTGTTTATTTACTTTAGTTTCCCCACAATCATTTAGCCATTGTAGCTTATATGGCTACACTAGTACAACTTCCACCATCAATTCTCATACTACATACCTTATCTTTGATGTGGCATCTAGTATGAAAGATATTATCACGTTGTACCTCTGTATCTTTTTTCACTTGCATGTTGAGAGCACGCCTAGCAACCATCAATTTACCATCAACAGGATACTCAACACCATCATTAGCATCCTCTAAAGGTAACATAGGATCATCATCTGATTCACTCTCGGTTTCAACATCACCATCATCCCTTAAGATCATTACTCTCTTATTTGGGCATTGAGATGCAATATGACCTGTCCCTAAATATTTAAAACACTTATGATGTATTTACTTTATGGAATGGGGAATGAGAATGAAACTCATGTTTACTTGGTAAAATGTAATTTGGGAATGTGAATGAAATATATGTTTACTTTTGTATCCCTCTAATTTTTCATATTTTCCAAATTACCCTCATTCAAATCACAATTAATTTTATTATTTTAAATGTCATTAATAATAATAATAATAATTGTTATTATTATTAAATTTCATGAACTTTATTATTTTAGTTATTATTAATTATTATTATTATTTTATTAATATTATCATTAATAATGGTAAAAATAATAATTAATAAAATAATTAATTTATCATTATTAACAATATTAGCATTATTGTTGTTGTTATTATTATTATTATTATTATTATTATTAATAAAAATAATTAATAATAACTAAAATAATAAAGTTAATAAAATTTAATAATAATAATAATAATAATAATATGTAATTTTCATTATCTAAATACATGTATACATATTATTATAAAATGATATTAATTAAATAATAATAATAAAATGTTAATAATGATAATATAATAAAAATAATATTAACAGTAATTAATAAAAATAATATTAACAGTAATTAATAAAAATAATATTAACAGTAATTAATAAAAATAATATTAACAGTAATTAATAATAACTAAAATAATAAAATTAATAAAATATTATAATAATAATAAATGTTAATAATGATAATATTAATAAAAATAATATTAACAACAATAATAATAACTAAAATAATAAAGTTAATAAAATAATAATGATATTATTATTATTATTATTATTATTAACAACAACAATAATGATAATATTGTTAATAAGGATAAATTAATTATTTTTATTAATTATTAATACTATGGGTATTTTGGTAAATTGATTCTCATTCCCATTTATTTTGCTAAGTAAACACATCAATGACATTTTAGCACATTTCCATTCTCATTTATTTTTGCTAAATAAACATTGAAATCTCATTCCCATTCCTCATTCTCATTCCACCACATTCTTATTCCATGAAATAAACACACCATTAATATCTCTATTTCTACAGTTTTGGGAATTAGATTTACCTATGATTTGGTTGCCTCCCTCTTTATGATCCTTGAATGGCTCAATCTTAAGTTTTGAAACAATCTTTTAATATTTGCTTCATTTTTACTTCCATGAGGAAAATGAACCCAAATTGGTTCTTGTGAAACCTTTCTTTTTCAATTGTCGTTCCACTTTCATGGCCACATTAGCAATATCTTGATTTAAACCATGTAAAAATCTGGCCATAGTGGCCTCTCATTCTTCTTCAATGTTGGTTCGAATCATGATTATTTCCATCTTCTTGTGGTAATCTTCCACACTTCTGGAACCTTTTGTAAGACTTTAAAGCCTTTGGTGCAGCTCCCTATAATAATAACTAGGAACAAATCTCCTCCTCATTATGACCTTCATCTCCTCCCAAGTGTTTATAGGTCTTTCACGATTTCATCTTCTACTCAAAACAGGTTGATCCCACCTAATAATAGCATAATCAGTAAATTCAATAGCAGCTAGTTTTACTTTTTTCTCCTCAGAGTAGTTGTGGCAATCAAATACTAGCTCCACCTTTTTTTTCCCACTCTAAATAAGCTTCCGAATCATTTTTACCTTGAGAAAAAAGGAATTTTCAGTTTGATACTCCCTAAATCACGATCTATATGTCTTGCCCTTCTATCATCTCTTCCACACATGTCAACTGTGGCCTAGTCATCAAATTTATCTAGGTCATCAACATCTTCTTCTCCCACGGTAGCACCCCCTTGATTACCTCTTATATTAGGAGCTATTGGTTATGGTCCCTTTTATAGATTGGCTATGGCAATGTCTTGCCTCTCCAATTTTTCATGGATCTCCTTAAATTGTTCTTGCATGGCTTTGAGCATGATTGTTTGGTTTATAGCTTCTTGATCTTTTGACATATTTATGATCGGAAAAGAATGTTAGCAAAAATTGGCTTTTAACACTCCTTCACGTGTTTCTCTCAATTTGATGATACTTAACTCCCGTGTTTAACACACAAATTCGCTTTTATCCTTTACTGATCTCACAAATTTTTTTTTTACCACACTTAATTCTCTCTTTCAATTCTTTATTGAACTAAATAAACAAAATCAAGAAAAACCCAGGTGGCACACCAAATTTGACAAACCAATAGACTAAACAAACAAAAGGAATTAAGAGGACACAGAGAACAACAAAGGGAGTTGATGAAAAGAAAACAAGAAAGCAAAGGAACACAAACGGAAAATGAATAACTAAAATTAAATTTGATGAAAGTATGAATACTTGATTCCTTTTGCAATCTTGTTTTATTTTTTGGTATTTTTTTATAATAAAAATAAATAAGACATTCAAATTAGAAACTAGCTTTGATACCAAATGATGCATACCCCACAATGAAACTTTGAAACCCACACTTAATTTGAAGTTTCAACTTTCCAAGAAAGTTCTAAACAGATTTAAGACAAACAAAACCTTAACCCAATGCTTAAGAAAATATGAACCAGAGATATAGAGAATGATATTGACGCCACACTTAAGATGTAGATGAGAAAGTGAGTGATAAGTTTAGATTTGGAATGCCATAAGAATGCAAATTCTTGATAAGTTCACTAGTTCTCAAAAGAACCAAAGAAAGAATAATTCTTAACATTAATCTCTAAAATGTCTTGCATAGCAAGGTTGCTGAATTTAAATAGGGTAAAAGAAACCCAAGATCCTAAAAATACAAATGGAAACATTGGAACAACCCTCCAAGCATAGGTTTGTCAAATGAAGCTTCAAAAGTCTTCACCAACCCATCATTATTAATGCTAGTAATTGACAAACTTAATGCTAACCTACCATAATTAATGTTATCATTGACAAACTTAATGCTAGCCTACTATAATTAATGCTATCCACCATCATCAATGGTAGACTTAGCTAACACATTGACAAACTTGAAACAAAACAAATAAATGAAGTTGAATAAACAAAGGAGTCGTTGGAATTCCCAAGCGTGAACAAGTTGTAATAAATTGGTCATAACTTCTTCTAGAGAACTCGAAATCCAGCTTTGTAAATTGCTTTGGAAAGTTAACTTAATTATGTTTCCAACGATATATAGCTTGCAAATTAGTTCTAGCTCAATCAATACCAGTTTTATTCTGAATTTTCCTTTTCCGCATTGGATCGAAAATTGTGTATTTGGCTGCCCAATAGCTTGAATAATGCCAACAATGCCTTGTTTTCTCTCCAAACCCAATTCATGATGTCTTGCATCTTGAATTGCATTTTCAGTCCACATTTTCTCAATTAATCCATTTAAAGCAGCTTGCATCTTTTTGGCTCTAACTCTTGTAATTGGGCCTCCATGAATGTGTAAAGGATCACTTGAAACTTTAATGATATTCCCTTAATGGTTCTCATCACCTTCATCTATGATGTGGATACGATGTAGAATGTCTCCCTAACTACACTTGAGTAACATTGTCAAGCTATATTTTTGGTAGCCTTTAATTGCGACAATCCGGATTGGGATAGGATCATTATAGCCAGGTAATGCATAGAGATAGCACATTGGGATTCGGTCATGGATGGGCAGCCAATGGTAGAATTGTCACCACTTTCCTTGTAGATAATAAAAAAAATCAACAAGCTGAATATTACGATGATAACTATTTGTTATGGTAAATAGTAAGGATAAGTGTTGTACAAATTTTATTAAACTCGCAAGTGCACAAATCTATTGTAGAATAGATTAATGGCGACGAATGTTGATCCCACGAGGAGGTGGATTTTAATTATATGTAGAATTAATTTTGTACGAAGGTGGTTGGATTTCTGGTGGAAGTGATTTAAATTATCATAAAATTGGAATTGAAATGGCGAGAATAAATTGAAGAGAAATCTATTGAAATGACCTACTTGGGTATCTAAATCTGTATCAACATGCACCATGGGCTAAATATTCATTACTAATGCCAATTAAATCATGAGGGGAATCCACACCTCATAAACCACTCTCTAATCAATATGGTGCTAAGGACTTATCGTGCCAAATAATAATAACTTTGTACTAGGGAGCCGGTGAAACAAGGGCGGTATCTAGACAAGATTATTATTATTTGTCGACGATAAGTCAAAACATCCATAAAAACTAGAGGGGAAGAGAAAATAAATTTATCAAATAAAGCCCATGACACATGTTGAGACTTCATCTTCAACTCAAGCTTGAAAGAAAATTAGCTACTCATAATTGAACTAGGGGCAAAATAGAAATTTATTAAAATACGTAGAAAATACAAGATGGAGAAGGAATTACAGATAATGGAACCCAAAAATGGATTTAGAGATGCCAACTTAAGGTGGGAGACCCCCTTTTTATAGATACATTGAGTAAATCATGGCCATCGGATTAAAAACAGTTTGGACGCTCAGGATTGTGCCACGTCATCAGTCAACAGTAAACGGTTTGAACAGTAACGCGGTTTGACCCGGCTTGAATAGTAACGCGGTTTGGTTGAAAATAATCTTGTGTAATGCATGTACCGTATGGGAGATTTTTGGTCCATTGATATGCTGCCACGTCATCGATCAGCAGTACATAAGAATTTTAGTCCAACAGGATCGTGACACCTCATCAGTTAGTGCCACATCATCGGTCAATGCTACATCATCATTCCGTCTATGTGAACAGTGTCGTAAACAGTAATGTAGACAGTACCGTACATGTGAATAGTGCTATTTTTTCTTTTATACTCCTCTTAAAGTTTTCGACCGTCTTGAGTTCAAAAGTGATGTCTGTTTTGCCGTCTGATCTCTCGTTTATTGTGAAATGACTATGATGCCTAAAATATATAAAATACTTAATTAAAATAAAACACACGTAATTAAATCACAAGAAACTTAAATACATAAAAGTAAGGGTGTTAGCAAGACTTGAAATGTAAAATGACGATTTTCTCCTTTATAAATATATATTTTCTAACACTCAACACACCCTCCAACTAGCTTATTGCTAGTCCCTAGCAAATAAAGCGAAAACTAAATTCAAATCTAAAATGATTTTTTTTTTAACAATCATGTTTATTCAATCAGAGTAATGATAGTAATCAAATAAAAATATAAGCATTATCTCTAGTCTAAAGAAACATCACACCCACATCAACCATCCACATGAATCAGTCCAGTGGACTTTGTCATAGGTACTTTCAAGAATGACATGTCAAACTTCAAAATCTCACTGGAAGTAGTGACACTCTCACAAAGAAATTAAACCCAATAAAAATAGTCACTCCAATGAATGGTAATTGAGAGAAAATAATAAAGACGTGATATCACATGCTCTTACCAAGACGAAAGAAATATGCCCTCAGTTTAGAAATAATACGATCTCAAGTCAAACAAAAATGTTAGTCAACTCAATTTATTTATCTTTTTTTATTTTTTTATTATGCACCACTACATCTTTTTAGCCCATATAACTAGCTTATACTTCGGACTGTAGTTCCCTAAAATTAAGAAGGAGTTTTATTAGGACGTAACGTAGGTTAGGGACATGGCTAACAAAGGAGGGGAAATAAGGAAAACAAAGTGTATGTTTGAGAAAAATGTAGAGATTTTTTTTTTTTGGAAGTTGCAAGGTGGATTTCACCTATTATTGTTATTTTTATTTTTGAAACAACAATTTTTTTCTTTTATTTTTCTTTTGTTTGCCATAACTTCACTAAACAAAATAATTATTTACATTTTTCTCAAACACAAATAGGTGATGGAACTTGTAAGATATCGGGTAATACTCAAAATCGGAGTGGATCAAGATGATAAGTTTGACAAAGAAAATATTTGTTTTTTAGGCTCAAAAGGGTTAACTATGGATATTTCATAAAAGGGATGGCTAGAAAGGCTCAAACGGATCAAAGATGGTCTTTCCATCGTCTTTTAGGGCTCTAAATAATCTTCAATATCTACTAGTTAAATGGGCCTCCAAATGTAACAACACACATTTTTTTCTTTTTTTTATTTTACAAATTTTTTTTTAAGGGTTAACTCAAAAGAAATCTAGAGATTGTGTATAAAATAATAAACTGCTAAGCTGTATAAAGAATGGGCAAAAGAGTTACTCTCCAAGAAAAATTATAGGCTTAAAAACTCACTTGGTACTTGTTATGAAATGTTCATGAAATATAAGTGTGCAACCCAAGAGGGGGGGTGAATTGGAATTTTAAAAATTATCCTAGCAAATCCACACAACAAGCAATCTAATGTCTTAATAAAAATTGAAAGCAATAAGTTCAATAAAAGCACAATAACTAATGAGTAAGGGAGAAGAGAAACAAACACACGAATTTTTACGTGGTTCGGCAATCCCAGCCTACGTCCACGCCTCCAAGCGATCCAAGCTTAAGGATTTCACTATGCAAGCCTTTCCAAGGCTTCAACCGTTTACAATTAAGATGAAGAAATGAAAGTTACAATAAAACTCACTCAAAGAGTAGATATTCAAAAATGAAGAACAAGAAATGATTCAATATTTTGTGTTTTACAAATTGAAAGCTCAAGATATCTCGTGTGCTTTTTGTTTTTGCTTGTTGAAAAACTTGAAAATGAGTTGGATTTTATTTTTTATAGTTTGAGCTCAAAAACTAGTCGTTATGCACATTTTGGTCGTAACCGGCTTGCCGTTTAGGAATTCGGTAAGCCGCTTTTATGTTACCGTTAAGGCAAAAATTTGAATTTTAGAATCTACAACATGCCGCTTTTCATATCCAGTAAGCCGCTTTTGAAATCCGGATTGCCGCTTGCGAAATCTGGTAAGCCGTTTATGCTCCAGAAGCTTACAGCCCAAAATCCAGTTTGCCGTTTACCAGATTCAGTAAGTCGCTTGCTACAGTGACTGCTATAGTGAAATATTTTGCAAATTTACAGTTTGACCCCAAAACTTTATGAAAGTTTGCAAATAGGTCTAATTTTAGAATTTTAAATAATGCTTTGTCAATCACAAAATTTTTTGAAATTATGATTTCGCCCAAATTTTGTGATATTATAGAATGACCCAATAATATTTAAATAGTTTCAAATAGGTCCAAATCTGAAATTTAAAACACTATCAAAGATTTTAAAATACTTTAATTCTATAACATCATTTTCTAATTATAAAAACACAATTCATAAATCTTTGCTTAATCAATATATGTGGTTTGTTATCATCAAAATCAATATTTATAGCCATATAGGCTAACAATCTCCCTTTTTTTATGATGACAAAACACTTTATAAAAAATTTAATCTAGTTATGAAAAGCTCCCCCTTAATCAATGCAAGTTAAAAATTTTGATTTGAAAATTATTTAACAAGACTCCCCCTACATACATGCATACTTCCCCTAGATACATGCATATTTTCATAACACTTTTTATAACAACACATATTAAATTATTCTCCCCCTTCATCATAAAAAAGAATAAAAGCTCCCCCTATCAATCATTAAAGTCGCAACACAAGCACGTTTGTTAAAAAAATATATATATCCATAAGCATAAGGAAATTCATATAATCCATAACAAATAATCAAAACAAATCCATATTATCCAAAACAAATACATAATCCAAAAGCATAATAACCATCCATAGAGTCAAAAATAAAAGAACATAATACGGTAAATGAAATGTAGGTGTGTCCAAATACAAGCATAAGAAACTACTCAGGTGGTGAGGATGGAGGTGATGAAGGTGGAAACGGATATGGAATGCTGAAGTGCTCAAAGAGGAGGCATTGTCCATGAATAAGTTGCTGCTGCTGAAACTCAGTCTGCCGCACAGAGAGTGTTCGCACCTCATCCATAAGCTGCTGAAGAGTGACCTCTTCAGAGGGAGGAGGTTGTGGAAGTGATGAAGCGGATACAGAGGCACCAGGAGCTGAAGCAATCATGGGAGAATCTCAGCGTCTACGCTACCCTCGAAATGAGAGTGAGAAAATGGGTAGCTGATCGGCTGGAACCACAACATTAGGTGGCCGATCATCACTTGGAGCAAGAAAGGTAAACTTGTTCTCAGTGTATTTGACCCAAGTGCCATTCTTTCACTCAAAGCCTAAGCCAAAAATAACATCATCTCCAATACCCTTAGACGGTCTACATGATGGTTCTAGAATCCTCACATAAAAAAATTTAAGGATTCGGGTAATGAAGTGATCATATGGAAGGGAGCGGGTAATCAAGGCATGTATGGTCAACATGGTCCAGATGATGGTATAGCTCAAGTTAACCGGACGACGTCTAAGAATTCAGTCAATCAAAGCAACTTCCATGTGAGAAACCTCATCCAAATGCCCTGATCTAAGAAGTACAATGGACTAAATAATGCGAAACAAAATGCGAGTTTGAAGACAAAGACACTAAGTGCGGAAATGAATGGTATAGTCTTTAACAGAAAGATCATTATGCCAACAAATATTACGAACGACGTCAACATGAACATAACTATCAAGTTTAGGAGATTTCCTAGGCAAAAAGATTTCAAGGCCAAAATTGGATGATCTTAGGATATAGTTTAACAAGGAAACATCAAAATCAATCATAACTCCTCCAACATTGGTGATTACTGGAGTCTTATTCTCCTCGAAAACATCCATATTCGAGTAAAATACTTTTAGCAAGTTAGGATACACATTCTCCTCAATCAAAAGTGCATCAATCCAATCAACATCTCCCAACAATTAAAATAAATTTCTATGACTAATATTTGACAGTATGCATCACATCTGGTAAAACATAAAACGTATTGAGTACCTCACGATTTTGGAAGCTTTGTTGAAACCGTTTGATCAAATGTTTCTTGTTCTGAAAGTGAGCGGCCTCAAAATTGGATTGATTGGAGGTGCCCCTTACTTCCCGTGACCGGTCGGTTTGTTGAACTGGTTCTTTACCTTTTCTTCTAACCGGCCGAGAGCTTGACATTGTGATTTGGATTTATTTGAAGTTAAAAAGAGCAAAAAGAATGTAGATTATGAAGATTGAAAGAGAGTTTGAGAAACAATTTGGATAAAAAATGGCTAAGGAGGGAGAAATCTAGAGAGAGGAAAATCGGCTGAAAACCTAGGTTGAATTTAGGATCTAGAGATTTAGAAGTTGAAAAAGGAGTTTAACGATGATTTTGAGTAAATGAAGTGATGGGGAATGATTTTTGTGACTCAATTTGATGTGAAAAAGAAAGAGAATGATGGATTTTGGAGTGAGATAGAGTGAGGAGCAAACGATTTTCAGAGAGAGAAAGATTGAAGAAGCAAGATGAACAGTTAAAATACCCTCAAATCCAACTTGCCGGATGTCACTAATCGGCTAACCGATTAGTGTCAAGAAGCAAGAAAGCCGAAAACGGCTTGCCAGATGTGTGATCTGGTTGGCCGAATAGCTTCTAAAATATATCAAGAACGAATTCGGCTTTCCGATTTGCATAACCGGCTGTCGGTTTTAAGAAAGAATATTGGCTTCACGAATTCGGCTTTTCGGATTGACTTTAACCGGAATTCTGGTTATGTTCCAGCAAGGTCTTCACGTGAATCAGGCTAATCGGATTTCACTAACCGGTTAGCCGGTTATGGGGCAGAGAGTAAACTCCCATATCTAGCTTTCCGGTTTATCTAACTGGTTGTCCGGTTTTGAGGCAGAGAGGAGGCTAGGCAAATCTGATTTTTCGGATTGAAAATCCGGTTATCCGAATGTTGACCCGACAGCAACCAAAGATAATTCGGCTTACCGGTTTGTTAAAACCTGTTATCCGGAACTTGTCCTGAGAGAAATCAATAAGAAAGTGGTTTTCCGGATGAGAGGAAGTGGAATACCAGTTTAGACTTGGAAATCTTTTTGTCTCTAATTGAATTTTGGCAAGCTCTTATACTTGTATTACACACACCATTTTATTTTTGGCTTTTAAAATTGATTAATTTTAAATCATTTTGAGATTTAAAACTTTTCAATAAGTCATTTAATGCATGAAACATAACATCATAAAATTACAGCATATCAAGCTATTTAATTCATGAAGCACAAATCCATATAATAACAAACATATTAAGCCATGTAGTAAAACATAAGTCAAGATGAAACATTCATCATTCCAAGCTCATGTCTTATCTTTATAAAATGCTCTTCGCTAAGAGGTTTTGTAAAGATATCCGCAAGCTGATTTTCAGTAGAAACAAATTTAATTACAACATCTCATTTTTGAACATGATCTCTAAGGAAATGATGTCTAATTTCTATATGCTTAGTCCTAGAGTGTTGAATGGGATTCTTGAAAAGATTTATAGCACTAGTATTGTCACACAAGATAGGTATTGGATCAAGTTTAATACCATAGTCTCTAGGGGTTTGTTCATCAAAAGAATTTGTGCACAACAACCACATGCGGCAATATATTCTGCCTCGGTGGTTGAAAGCGCAACTGAGTTTTGTTTCATGCTTTAATTATTACAAACGACAAGCTTTAAAAAACAAAAGCAATAAAGACAAACTAATTAAAGTATGACAAGCATGACTCATGCTGTAATTATTACAAACCTACGTGGACAAAGTAAAAGACACCAAATTGCATGAATCATGGAGATGAGAGATTCATGTAATCTTCATCTGATGAGCTGTCAATCGCGTCCTTATCTTTTGAAAATAGGACTTTGACTGATGGACGTGGAGGTTCTAGTGGATGTTGATGGTCAGGGCGACAGGGTGGCCAATGGCAAAATATGATGCGCCAAGAAGAAGATGGTTGTTTATTGGAGCTGGTTAACGTGCTAGAACTGGCTTTATTTGTTGGATCATCTAGGGCAGGTGCTGGTGGAGTTGGCTGGAGGTTTTGAAGGTGTTGGCTTAATGGCAAGAATGCTTCCTATGGGTCTTGTGCATCTTGGTAGAGAAAATAAGTGAAGTTTGGTTTTTCTTCCTTGATGATGATTCTCGTAGATTTAGGTTTGGAAATTGCTGAAGGAGTGGGAATCATGATGATATCATGTTGTGGACCGAGGGAGGTGTGAGAAATGTCTCTGTGTGAAGCAAGTTAGTGGTTTAGTTCACAAAGGAAGTTATAGAGTTCCTTTTGGACTCTCTCGTCTTGTTCAAGAATGGATGGGTGAGGTGTAGTGAACCATTCAAAGACTTGGTCTTGAGTCCAGAAGCAGTTTGTGTCGGGGTGTTGGAAGTATAGTCTATGAATAATGAACACAGACGTCCACATTTTTGCTTCGGAGGATGACATACGTTCCAAATTATGAACTTGAGACAATTGTTGGAGTTTCTGTCTCCACCATGGAATTGGAGAAAACCATTCAAGGAGTGTCCAAATGAGGGAGGTTGCTTTGTCTGGATTGACAAATGTTCTAAGGTGGCTGTAACTGGAACAATCAGTTTGGTGGCATAGAAGACGGTTAGGCACCAAATATGCCATAATTCGTCTTCTGAAATTTCTCTGGAAGGATCCAGGGTTAAACCTGTAAGAAACAAGTTTTCAGGATGGAAGGTTGAGAATGGAAAAGAGTCTGATAGGAGATAGGCTTTCATGAAAAACCTAAAAACAGCTTTTTTTGCAAACTCTTGAATGGTAAAGACTGTGGTGAAAGATTTTCCAAGGGGAAATGTTTTTTTGGTAAGGGTTTGTGAGGGAAGTGAAGTGGCCATGAAAATAACAGGAAAATGGTAATATGAGGATATGAAAAATAAGGATTTGTCTGGTTTAGCAAGTCTTGAGAGCATTTCAGGAATAAGGTTGTGGTCTCCTTTTATATGCTTCACTGAGAAATCATATTTTGAAAACCAATTTTTTAATCGAAGCAACATCTTTTCTGAAACATTTTTCCCTTTGAAATTCATGATGTTGGGAAAGGCTGAGTTGTCCATTCTGACAAGAAAGTGATAGCCGATAAGATGATACTTGAACTTTTTAATACCATGCTTGACAGCTAAAATTTCTTTGAACACACTGTGGTAATGGATTTGTGTGTCAGAGAAGTGTCCACTGGCATAGGCAATAAAATGTTCCTTGCCATCTGTTTCTTCAAGGAGGATGGCCCCCCATGACTCGTCACTTGCATCAGTCTGTAATATTCACCGACCATCCGCGATGAACTTTAATGGTGGCGGATTTTGAGCAATTTGCTTTAAAGTTGTGACAGCAAGTGTGTGGTTGTTGTTCCATGAAGGTGGATTCTTTTTCAGCAAAGCTAACAGCTGGAGTGTATGATGATCAACGAGAGGGAGAAAGTCCCTGATATAATTGATAATACCAAAGAATTGTTGTAGTTGCCTTTTGGAAAGATACTGATCTAGAAAGTGGATGAGCTCTTGGGCAATGTGCTTTCCTGGCTAATAGTGGCCATCTTTGATAATCATTCCAAGGAATTCAATGTTATTGGTGGTAATGGTGCTTTTCTTAGCTGATAACATGATTCCATGAGATTGGCTGATAGTGGCCATCTTTGATAATCACTACAAGGAATTCAATGTTTTTGGTGGCAATGGTGCTTTTCTTAGCTGATAACATGATTCTATGAGATTTGATAATATTAAAGAACTGATTTAACAAATGATGATGGTCATCTTGTGTACCTGAAAACAATAAAATATCGTCAGTGTAAATCAATACACTATGCAAGATGGGTTGGAAGATTTGGACCACGGATTTTTGAAAAATAGATGGGGCTGTTTTAAGGCCAAAGGGTAAAATTATCCATTAATAAGGCAATTTTGTAACGTTCAGAAGGTTTAATTCCAAGTTGCCAAAATCCGGATTTAAGATCAAATTTTGAAAAGATTTGAGCATTTTTTAGATAAGCGAACATGCTCTGTCTTTTTGGCAAAGGGAATTTTTCATCTTGTAAAAACATGTTTAGAGGCTGATAGTCGATGACTAATCATTTTTTTCCTCTAACAATCTCAGAATGCTTTTCAACATAAAAAGCTTGACAAGCCCATTGAGAACTAGTGGGTTCAATAAGACCTTGGGCTAGCAACTGAGAACATTCCTGTTGGGCTAGGACTAAGTCAGAAGGACTCATTCCTGGATGGGTGGCCTTAGTTGGATTGACATCTTCATTCAACTTGAAAGGTAATTGAACAAAGAATTGTGGATTTTTCCACAGAGGATTTGGATGGTGAAAATCAGCATGTGACTCAAAGGCTGGGAGGTTTTAGACAAACCATAAAGCTTTAAAACATTGGTGAATGGTTTAAACATGGACTTGACTCGGATTCCAGTATGAATGATTTGGAGGTGTTTTATCTGGTGAATGATATCAAATCCTAACAAGATACCCTTACTAGGCAAATGAGAACCGATGACTTTTGTCCAGATAACACAATTTAGAAAGATTTGAATACCAATGGGTTTTTTGGTAATCAATGTGGTGGTGAAGAGTTTTCTATTGACTGTTTTGAAATTTTCTTCATAATGTTGCCAAGATTTTGATGGAAGTATGTCGGGGTTTATCATACTTCTTTGGGCTCCTGTATCAAGAAGTCCAATGGCGGGAATTGGTCTGTGGAATTTGGAGGGTAAGATTTGGAGTTTTATGGAAGGGATAGGTATGGTAGTGTCAAGGGACAATAGTTGTTGGTGGAAAACAGTCTGAAACTCATCATTTATAGAATCATCGGATGAGTTTTGCAGTACGAACACTATTTCATCAGTGGGCTCCTCCTGTTTTGAGAAATAGAACTCAATTTCATCTTTGTGAGGAGAATAATCAGTGCTGGCTTGTAAATGCTCAAGAAGTCTGATGGCTTTGTCTTTTTTATTGGGGCAATCTTTAGCATAATGGCATTTCTTTTTACAAATGAAGCATCGACTTGACTTCTTCCTTTTTTGTTCTCTGAAAGAGCTAGATCTTTTCCTGAAAAATTTGTAAGATTTTCGCCTCGATTTTGATCTAGGAAACAAGTCTGGATTTTTGAACTTTCGAAAATGCTTCTTATTTTTTGTGCTGCAATCACAATCCTTCTTTTTCTTACATTTGATCTGCAAGTAAGGCTTTTTGCATGCACTTCGGAAAGGCTTTTTTTCTTTTAACAATTCTTTGAAGAATTGTTTATGTTCACATAATTTTTCCAAACATCCTTTGGCGATATGAAAGATCTTTCCTAAGAAAATGTTGTCAATAGTGAGATTGAGACTCGTAAGCTGCCTCTGTATATCTGGTTGCAATTCTTCAAGTAAAGATGCTAGAAATACATGTTTGAGAGTCGGATCATTAAACCCAGTGAGCTTATAAAACAGGATTGACATTCGTTTATAATGGAAATCAAGATCTTTAGAATTGAGTGAGCAGCATTTCATATTGAGGTAGTCTCTTCTTACAGCTTCAATGACTGCTGCTGATTCCCCGATAAATTATTTGTGAATGACAGTAAGAGCAGTTGAGACATTGGGTAGTTGCACAAACTGTAATTGTCTGTACTCTCCTAAAGTATCAAACCAGTCTCTTAAAGATCCTGTAAAATGGGTAGCAAGTTCTCTAAGGACTGATGTTGTAGTAGCATTTGCTCTTAACATTTGGAGATCTGTCCAAGCAGCCATTTCGGATAATCGATCTCTCCATTTAGCTGCAGGGATATCATCAAAAGTGAACTATTGACCATTGGAAGGTTTATGATCATTTTGGGATGGAGTAGGCCGGGTTGGAGCTGAGGATGCTTCGGGTTGATCTTCCTCAATATCTGAGGGTACTTCAAAGAAGGGGTCAGTTCTTGAGGATTGAGTAGGCTCAGTGTCTTCAGGTTGGGCCATAAGGATTCTAGTGATGTCAGCATTGGATTTTTCAGAATCACTAGATGATATGGAAGATTCGAGGGAAGATTCTGTTTCAGATTCAGATGAATTAGCAGAAACGGTTAGGTTTGAATCAGAAGTTTGGTCTGTATCGGATGGGTCTGGGATTATCTGTGCATTATATTGTTGCATTGGTGATTTATCTTTAGCCTGAGTGGGTGTTGGTTGAGGAGGAAGTTGAGTATAGATGGGTGGTGGTGGTTCTGTGATAGACAAAGGTGGATGGAAAGGTTGTTTATCGGGATGTGGACGAGGATGAGATGTAGATCTAGATGCTTTCGGCAGAGGATGCTTCCTAAACAAAGTATGGGTCATACCAAATAATTTGGACGGATTATGGGGCTTGATTGGAGAAAGCATAAGTGCAAAAGGATGGAAGGCTGGGCTGATAGTAGGTAACGGTGGGGATGTAGTAAATAAAGTTGGCCTTTGCCTTTCTAACTCGATCTGTTCGAGTTCTGTTCTCAACTTTCGGATTTCCTTTTCTTTTTGATTAAATTCTGGGCCATAGTAGCTATGACCCAGCATGGCTCTTAGTTCTGAATCTAGTTGAGAGATTCTGGATTGAAGATTCTGGTAAATTTGCTGCATCTGGGAAGTGATCGAATCTATTTTAGACTCAATATGATCAGTTCGTAAACTGATATGATTAACCTTTTTATAAATATCAACAAGGGTTTCATTTTGAGCTCTGGCATTTTGTGTGTGCTAGTTGAGAACAGCTTCAAAAGGTTTGGGGTCTTCTAGGTGGCCTGTGGGAGTTATGGCTGAAGGAATAAAATGTTTGGTTATGACTTTTCGTTGTGGATCGGTGTGGGGTTCTAGAGCAGGGAAATTGGAGGAATAATCTTGTGAGGTGGATGAGAACATCATACAAGCCATAGGCTGTACGGGTGGTGTGAATTGTTGAATCGTGGTTAGGATTTCAGTTTTGCAATTTTTTACAATCCATCTAAGTTCCTTTTGATAGATGGGTAAAGGAGCTGGTGGTGGTGGAGGATTATGAGGTGGTTTAGGTTGGTGATGGGAACACGGAGTTTTAGGTTTTTTCTTTTTTGGTTTTTTTCTCCGTTGTTGGTCAATATCATCTTCTTCCCAATCATCCCAACAGGGACAATCTGGGTCACAATTTCCTGATCCTGGTGAATCCTAAGGAAAATGGCCATTAAGTTTAGCAGGATAGATAGGATAGCCTTATGAATTGAATCCTGTGATTGGCAGCTTTTCTTGGCCTGTCTAAACAGCAGTAACCATTGCAGAATAAGTGAATGAGAGCCGTGGAGGCTCCTCTGGTGCTGTTGGTAGAGGTCGAAATGTCATTCGGACAGTTCCATCAGATCTTCTCTCAAACATACTCTCTGTGGTTTGGATATGAGAAGTATTGGTGTGGAACTTTTCATAATTGGAAATCCATTCCAAGGGCATGGGTTTTTTGAGTTCATGTCAATGGATTTGTCTTGGAATTTGGATGATGGTAGGGATCTGATGTGGTGCTCATGTGTATAAAGATCTAAGGCATGATTCTGAAGCCCATAGACCAATTGATGGTGAAGAGTTGTAATTTTGGCAGAAGAGATTTGTTCTGCACCTTGGATTTGCACTTGGACTTACAAGGCACTGGAAAGATTAGGGTCTTGAAGAAAAAAGTTGAAATTTGGATAGAAAGTGAGTAGAACACTTCCAGCATGAAGAGTGATTAATACAATACCAATAACAGCATCTTGGTAATGTGTGAACCTAGTATCCAGCATAGCAATTCTGGCTGTGACTGGTAAGCCTTTCCTACCATGTAAAGTTAGGATTAGTCGGACTCCTCCGATATGGAGATGAGTATAACCTTCTCTTTGCCAATTAGAAATCAACTCTGGAGGAATTTCTAAAGTGACATATTGTTCAGCTGTGGTAGCCTAAAGGGAACACTGATCCAATCTGGAGGACTGGATATATTCTTTTGGATGTCGTCTTTTGGTGGAAACAAGAGTGCGGATACTGCGAGTAAAGGAGTGTGGGCGTTTGTAAAAATGATAAGGGCTAAGAAGTGGAAAAGATGATTCATTGATCTGAGCATATTCAAGGATATAGGAATATTCAACTAAGTTTTCGATCTTGCTAGCAGTGTGCTTGGAGCAAGATTTGGGTAGAGAAAGGGTGGAAGAAAGAGAAACTGGAGTGATGACAGAAGAAGTAGAAGCTAAGTTGGAGGAAGTTGATGCCATGGTTATAAGTTTTCTATCAACCTTATAACCAGCAAAATCGGCATTCGAATAACAAGTTAAATCAATATGAGTTCCCCTAGGATACCAAAGGCCAAGATTAATGGTGCCAATCAAATATCAAAAAATACGTTTGACAGTAAGCATGTGTGACTCTTTAGGACAATATTGAAATCTAGCACACAAGCATACACTGAACATAATATCAAGCCTACTGGTAGTCAAGTAGAGTAAGGATCCGATCATACCTCGATATGTCTTGATATCAACTTCCTTACCTTTCTCATCTTTGTCCAGCTTGATGGTAGTACTTATAGGAGTGCTTTTTGCCGTTCCATTATCATAGCCAAATCTTTTGAGTAGATCTTTCATGTACTTGGCTTGATTTATGAAAATTTCTTCCTCGTTTTGTTTGATTTGGAGTCCAAGGAAGTACTTCAACTCCCCATCATACTCATCTCAAACTCTTTGCTCATACATGATGAAAAATCTTTACACAACAACTCATTAGAAGAACCAAAAATACTATCATCAACATAAATTTGAACAATAAGTATATCTTAGTTCTTATGCTTAACAAATAAAGTTGTGTCCGTTTTTCCCATCAAAAAATCGTTATCCAACAAGAAGTTTTTAAGCCTATCATACCAAGCTCTAGGTGCTTGTTTTAGTCCATACAAAGCCTTAGATAACTTATACACATGATCTAGAAATTTTTCATTTTTAAAACCAAGAGGTTATTTCACATAAACTTCCTCCATAATATAACCATTTAAGAAAGCACTCTTGACATCCATTTGATATAAAATAAAATCCTTATGACATGCATATGATAACAATATCCTAATGGATTCTAACCTTGCTACATGTGCAAATGTTTCATCAAAATCAATTTCTTCTTCTTGGTTGTAACCTTGAGCCACTAATCTAGCTTTATTTCTTACAACCACACCGGATTCATCCATTTTATTTCTAAATACCCATTTAGTGCCTATAATGGATTGATGTTCTGGATTAGGAACTAATTCCCACATATTGTTTCTCTCAAATTAATTCAACTCCTCTTACATTGCCATAATCCAATATTCATCATTTTCCGCATCCGCAAAGGATTTTGGTTCAATTTGAGAAATAAATGCAGCATGCTCACATGTGTTTCTAAGAGATGATTTAGTGGTAACACCTCGTGAAAGATCTCCTAAAATTACATCTTTATGGTGAGAGGAAACATATCTCCACTCCTTTGGGAGTGTTTGAGAAGTACCTTCATTTTGCTCTACATTTGTTTCTTTATGATGTTCCTCTTGAATTCCATGTGGTGTGTCTTTTTGGTTGTCATTTGATCCTTCATCTTGTTGTTCTTCTTCTGCATTATCATTAACAACCACTTTCTCCGTAGAGGAGGGGTTAGACTCATCAAATGTAACATGCATAGATTCTTCCACAACTAAAGTTCTTTTATTATAAGCTCTATAAGCTTTGCTTGAATTTGAATAACCAAGAAAAATACCAACATAAGATTTTGGATCAAATTTACCAATGTTATCTTTTGTGTTCAAAACAAAACATTTGCATCCAAAAACTTTAAAATAACCAATGTTGGGTTTTCTATTTTTCCAAAGCTCATATGGAGTTTTATTAAGATTAGATCTAATCAACACACGATTCAAAACATAACAAGCAGTGTTGACGACTTCGGCCCAAAAATACTTAGGCAAAGAGTTTTCATTCAACATGGTCCTAGCCATTTCTTCAATAGACCTATTCTTTCTCTCTAATACTCGATTTTGTTGTGGAGTCCTAGGTGATGAAAATTGATGTTTAAGGCCAAAGTCATTACAAAAATTTTCAAATGCATGATTTTCAAATTCTCCACCATGATCACTTCTAATACAAGTAATAGAATAACATTTTTCATTTGAACCTTTTTATAGAAAATTCGAAATGCATCAATGGCATCATCCTTATTAGCTAAGAACAATACCCATGTGTATCTAGAATAATCATCCACAATTACAAATGCATAAAATTTACCACTTAAACTAGCATATCTAGAAGGTCCAAATAAATCTATGTGAAGTAATTGAAGTAGTTTTGAAGTAGGGACACAATTCTTGCTTTTGAAGGAAGTTTTGATTTGTTTTCCAAATTGGCATGCTTCACAAATTCTATCTTTTTGAAAATTGATTTTTGGAAGACCTTTAACCAAATCAAATCCATGCTTGCATGACCTAATCTTCTATGCCACAACAAACCATCATCATGCAATGTGGAGAGACGTTTATCATTTGTCGATGCACAATCTATATTAATGGTATAGACATTAACACATCTATTTCCTACAAACAAAATTTTCCCATCACATGCATTTTCAATAGCACATTTTGATTCATCAAAGATAACTCTATATCCTTTATCACATAATTGACTAATACTAAGCAAGTTGTGTTTTAAGTTTTCAACCAAACACACATTTTCAATGAGAGTAGAGGATACATTATCGACATTTCCAATCCCAATGATTTTTCCTTTTGAATTATCTCCAAACGATACATCTCCACCATTTTCGATCTTAGTAAAACTTCAAAACCAAGAATAATTCTCTGTCATGTGTCTTGAACAACCACTGTCCAAGTACCATTTATTCTTCTTCTTTTTCAAGCCTTCATCAAGTTCATCACATGATTCTTCCCCAAAGGCCATGAGAGCTAAATTTGTCATTTCTTATTGTTCATCATCATCACTTGTTTCCTCATCGCTATCATCCCACATGGCCACCATAGCTTTCTTCTTAAGTTTGTTGAGAAGAAGACATTCCGGTCATATGTGTCCGGGCATCTTGCATTCATATAACAAGTGATTGGCTCCTTCTTCTCCTTCTTATTCTTGTAGCCTCTGAACTTTCTCTGCTCATTATTCTTTTTGTAAAATTTTCTGAATCTTCTAGCCAACATTGTCAACTCCTCATCATCCATTTCGCTTTCCTCATCACTCTCACGTTTTGAAGCCTTGAGAGCAATGTTTTTCTTCTTTTCCTCATGCCCTTTTTCAGCTGCCAAATCTTCTTCATATGAAATGAGAGAACCAATTAAACCATCAATAAGTAATACATTTAAATCTTAGGCTTCCTCAATGACAGTCATTTTTTGTCTCCATTCCTTAGGTAGCGACCTGATGATTTTCTTAACTTTCTCGCTATTTGAAAAGGTCTTTCCTAGGGCTCCTAGAGTGTTCACTATGTTCGTAAATCTAGTATACATAGAGTACACATTCTCATTTTGTTTCATTTGGAACAATTCATATCGTCGAGTGTATCTACTTATTTTAGATTCTTTCACTTGGTTCGTGCCTTCATAGACAACTTCAAGTTTGTGCTAAATCTCATTAGCACTTTCGCAACTAGACACTCTATGAAACTCTTTCTTATCTAGTGCACAAAACAAGACATTCATGGCCTTGGAATTTAGAGAAGCTTTTCTCTTTTCGAATTCATTCCATTCCCGTGAAGGTTTTGAAATATCTTATCCGGCTTCATTTTTTGTCAAAGGCATGAAAGGACCATCATTAACAATTTCCCAAATTTCATAATCTAAGGCTTGCAAGTAAATTCTCATCCTAGTTTTTCAATATGGGTAATCGTTTCCATCAAAGTAAGGTGGTCTAGTGGTGGATTGTCCTTCCCTAAATGTGGAATCATTTTGAGTTGCCATTGATCTTTAGCTCTAGACGGTTAAGTCTAAATAAGAGCACCTCGCTCTGATATCAAATGAAATATAAGTGTGCAACCCAAGAGGGGGGGTAAATTGAAATTTTAAAAATTATCCTAGCAAATCCACACAACAAGCAATTTAATGTCTTAATAAAAATTGAAAGCAATAAATTCAATAAAAGCACAATAACTAATGAGTAAGGGAGAAGAGAAACAAACACACGAATTTTTACGTAGTTCGGCAATCCCAGCCTACGTCCACGCCTACAAGCGATCCAAGCTTAAGAATTTCACTATCCAAGTCTTTCCAAGACTTCAACCGTTTACAATTGACTTCAAGGTGTCAATGAACTTTTACAACAAAGAGATTATCTCCCAATCTCTTCACTCAAGTGTCTCACACACTCAAACTCTTACAATTAAGAAGAAGAAATAAAAGTTACAATAAAACTCACTCAAAGAGTAGATATTCAAAAATGAAGAACAAGAAATGATTCAATGTTTTGTGTTTTGCAAATTGAAAGCTCAAGATATCTCGTGTGCTTTTTGTTTTTGTTTGTTGGAGAACTTGAAAATTAGTTGGATTTGAGTTTTTATAGTTTGAGCTCAAAAAATAGTTGTTATGCACATTTTGGTCGTAATCGGCTTGCCATTTAGGAATCTGCTAAGCCGCTTTTATGTTACCGTTAAGGCAAAAATTTGAATTTCAGAATATCCGGCATGCCGCTTTTCACATCCGGTAAGTCGCTTTTGAAATCCGGTAAGCCGTTTATACTCCAGAAGCTTACTGCCCAAAATCTAGTTTGTCGTTTACCATATCCAGTAAGCCACTTGCTACAGTGCTGCTATAGTGAAATATTTTATAAATTTACAATTTGACCTCAAAACTTTATAAAATTATTTTATGGCCTAAAACGTTATGAAAGTTTGCAAATAGGTCCAATTTTAGAATTTTAAATAATGCTTTGTCAATCCCAAAACTTTTTAAAATTATGATTTCGCTCAAAATTTGTGAAATTATATAATGACCCAAAAATATTTAAATAGTTTCAAATAAGTCAAAATCTGAAATTTAAAACAATATCAAAGATTTTAAAATACTTTCATTTTAGTCCAAAATACTTTAATTCCATAACATCATTTTCTAATTATAAAAACACAATTAATAAATCTTTGCTTAATCAATACATGTGGTTTGTTATCATCAAAATCAATATTTAGGCCATATAGGCTAACAGTTCATTCCTTCAAGCAACTTATATTTGTTTCTGACATCAACATGTAGAGTAGGAAACATAGCATAACATCACTTAAGACCAAAGATAATACAAATACTAAAATTTGAAATTCATCATGTCATCCAATGTTAAAACTAATTACATAATTTTTTTTAAACAACATTATACCCCCAACCTATTCTAAACATGAAAGGAAAATATACTTGCAGAAATGTGAAAATAATGCAGAAAAACTAATTAGAAAAGTTACACTTAGAAGATGCGTTTATAGAGGCATTACGCTCCATATTTAGCCATCTTTGACTTAAAAATTTGAAAGTGTATATTTATAAAGGAGAAATTAGAAAGAAGAAAAAAAATGTACTTCAAAACATAATAAAGAAAAAGAAAATGTCTGAATTTTTTTTAATTTTTTTGTTTTTTTTTCAAACGATGAAAATACGTTTTTAGAGTCACTACACTCCATATTCAACCATCTTCAACACAAAAAGTTAGCAACAGTTAGTTTCTATAACAAAAAATCAGTAAAAACTTAACCAAGATTCCACAATTGTTGACTATTCCCTCCCCCCAACCAGAACGAAACATTGTCCTCAACGTTTTAAAGGAAATAAGTAGAGTTTAGAAGACATCACTTGGGTGGTACAACACAGAAGAAAATATTTATAGGCAGAAAGTTAAATCTAATTTATACTTCTTACTGCGGCTACTGTTACCATCATTATTTGAACGCTCCAACACAAAGGTCCAGGAGTTTGGCTCCGGTTTATAAGCTTGTAACAGATCAAGTAGCTCATTAGCAAAGTGAGCACAAATAAAAAGTTTTTTCGCATTGGAAGGAATGAAATAGTTTTTTATTTCATGGTTAAGAAATGCGATGAAACCATCATAAAAGTTATTGACATTTAACAAATCGATGGGTTTATGGTGAATGTGTATATGGGCCTAGGATGCTAGTGTGATAAGTGCCTTTAGAGTTGCAAGATCTCCTAGTAGGAAAATAAAAGTATCAGCATGACTAAGCATTTCAGTTATTCTTTCTTGCATACCTGAGACGACTAACTCTTCTCCAGTCGGTGAGTCAGACAAACTGCCCAAAGTTTTTAGGGCCCTTGGAATGATGCCTAACACTTGGCTTCCTCTGACAAAAGCAGCTTCTAAGACCAATTTTGATAACCCTCGATTACCTCCTCCATACACCAAGTGGAATTTTCTCTCTGCTATGCTTCGACCAAGATCTATGGCTGCCTCAACGAACTCTTTATTTTTGCCATAGTTAAATCCATAAAACACACAAATGTTCTTAAATTGTCTATTTGGAGTAGCTGTCATTGGGATACTTCTCAAAAATAATTTTTAAGTGCTTGACAAAAAAAACATATTTAAGAATCTTAGTGACAGTGGGTCACAACTGTGTATGAGGTAGCATGTCAGTGTCAAATAACGTGTAAAGCACATGGCTTGAGAGTAAAAAAAGAAATAGTAAAAAGAAAAAGAAACAATAATAAAATAAAATTATTAAAGACAATAATGCAAATGATAAAACAACAATGAAATAAAATAACAGTGGAGTAAAAAGATATTTACAGGTAGTTGCGACTGTGGCTCATATCTTCCTCTAGTTTTACGTCCAGAAACGGCTTAAACGCCCTATATGGGTCGAGGATAGGCTTCCCATCCAGTTTTCTTATAAACTGGAAAACTAAGTCGTTTATAGTCAGATTCCCGAGACTATATCGTCCATGCTCATTTTGGAATAATGGCCATAACTAGAGAATCGCTCCTTGCACATATCCACTGGGATGCGTTTTAAGAGACAAAAGGATATCATCCAATGACTCCTTATTCAACCCATTCCTAATGAATTGAATCTTATCTTCCCTGTTATCAGACATCATTCCTAAAGAACATGGGTTTTTATTGCAACTCATTCTAGCACACTTATGACAAGCAATAGAAATTCTTCGAGCTCTTCGTTTTCTTGCAAAATTTTCTTTATCACAACTAGGCATGTATGCAATAAATTTAAGAGGTAACTCACCTGCCAATTGTACTTTAGCCTCGATTAACCAACAGATGTCAGCAGGTATGTTATTCCTCATGAGCAATCGCATGCGTTCGGACCGAGCTTTATAGATTGTAAGGAGGGCATTCTAAGGAAGTGAAGGGAATCGATTGTGAAGCTTTGCTAGAATCTCGTTTTGGTCCATACCTTCGCCTCTAAATATCAGATATTATGGGAAACTAGAGTAACCGACTTGATTGTCATGGAGTACCGTTATCCGTCACTTCACCGGGGTAACAAATTAAAGCACACAAAGAAAATTAAAATCGTCTTCTTATTGAATTGACCTCAAGCTCCAACTGGATGTTGTAGACACTTCTTTCAATGTCTCTGAGTTGGCTTTCTAAATCCTCAACATAAGATACTAACTCTGGTGGTTGCAGAGCCCAAATACGATGTGTCTTACAAAATCAAATTTGTTTTTTGAGATGAGATTTTACACGTTGAAGTGGTCTAAGAATGTTCAGGAGGAACGGTTTAAGTATAGTACTCATGATTAACAATAATAAGAGAAAACTTAATGGTTAAACAAACAAACTTATGCAAAAATAAATTCAATTTGCAAAAGAATAATAAAAAGAAAGAAAGAAAGAAAAATCAAATCACCGAAAAGAAAGAAAAAACTCAATTCAAATCTGATGGGTCACTCAAATTTATTTCGGTATCCTCTCCATGTGGTTGGTACTCTAGATATGGCTTTAATCTTTGACCATTAACTTTAAACATGACACCGTTCTTTGGGTCCTTAATTTCAATTGCCCCATGTGGAAAAACAATATGAACAATAAAAGGGCCAGACCATCGAGAGCGTAAGTTATCTGGGAATATATGCAAGCGAGAATTGAATAAAAGCACTTTCTGACCTGGAGTGAAAGATTTTCTCATAATTTACTTTTCATGGAAGACTTTCATTCTCTGCTTGTAAATCTTGGCATTTTCATATGCATCATTTTGAATTTCTTCAAGTTTTGCCAGCTGTAATCTTCTTTCTGAGCTAGCTTGCTGCATGTCAAAGTTGAATTTCTTGATGGCCCAATATGCACGATGCTCGACGTTGACACCTATCACATGAAGAACAGAAAGTGTAAACATTTAGAAATATAGTTGGCAAATAAAAACCACATTGTAAAACTTTAGTTGCTGTATTCTTAGCACTGAAATGGTCTCCACAAGCTTGTTCATGGCAGAATAAAAGAATATTCTGAATTTAATTTTCTGGGACACATCGTCTAACAATTCGATCTGCACAATACTTGAACAAATACGGGTCATCCCAAAAGAAATTCTTTATTTATGCAAAAAATTTGGCCTTGTCTTGCTTGGGCCAATGCTCTGGAAGTTGACCCATAACAAGATAATTCACGATGTCAGCATACCATGGTAATACTTCCACACTCATCAATTTTTCATCTGGAAATGACTCATTCAATGTTAATGGCTTTGTAATTGTGTCAAAATGGAGACGAGAGAGATGGTCCGCCACAACATTTTTTGTGCCTTTCTTATCTTTGAATTCCAAGTCAAATTCCTACAAAAGTAACACCCAACGAATTAGTCTAGCTTTTGCATCTTTCTTTGTGAGAAGATATTTAAGAGCAGCATGATCTGTGAACACAATTATTTTACAACCAATGAGATAAGATCGAAATTTTTCCAATGCAAACACTACTGTTAACATTTCTTTTTCAGTAGTTGAATAGTTCCACTGTGCATCATTCAATGTCATACTAGCATAGTAAATAACATGGGAAATTCAATCAACTCTTTGTCCTAATACTGCTCCTACTGCATAATCAGATGCATTACACATGAGCTCAAATGGTAAGCTCTAGTTTGGGGGTTGAATGAGTGGTGATGATGTCAACAACTGTTTTAATTTTTCAAATGCCACAAGACATGAATCATCAAAGACAAAAGATATATTCTTAGTAAGTAGATTGCATAAGGGTCTAGAAACTTTGCTAAAATCTTTAATGAAACATCTATAAAACCAGCATGCCCAAGGAAAGATCTTACTTCTCTGGCTATTTTGGGTGGAGGAAGATTAGAAATGAGATCCACTTTGGCTTTGTCAACCTCAATACCTTTGTTCGAAATGATGTGACCGAGAACAATACCTTGTTTTACCATAAAATGGCACTTCTCCCAATTTAAGACTAAATTCTTCTCGATACATCTCTGCAGAACTAGTGTTAGATGATGTAAACATTGATCAAATGAATCACCAAAGACAGAAAAGTCATCCATAAAGACTTCAAGAAATCGTTCAACCATATCAGAAAAAATACTTAACATGCATCGTTGAAATGTAGCAGGTGCATTACATAATCCAAATGACATCCTCCTATATGCAAAAGTACCAAAAGGGCAAGTGAAAGTGGTTTTCTCTTGATCTTTTGGTGCTATAAAAATCTGATTATATCCTGAGTAGCCATCTAGAAAGCAATAAAATTCATGGCCTGCTAATCTATCAAGCATTTGATCGATAAATGGTAAAGGAAAATTGTCTTTACGAGTGACAGAATTTAACTTTCTATAATCAATACAACACGTCATCCTGTAGTCACTCTAGTAGGTATCAATTCATTATCGGCATTCGTAACTACTGTGACTCCTGACTTTTGGGGACAACTTGCACATGACTGGCCCATGAACTATCAGAAATGGGGTAAATGATACCTGCATCTAATAGCTTAATGACTTCAGTTCTAACAACTTCTTTCATGTTAGGATTTAACCGACGTTGCATTTCCCTAGTAGGTTTAGCATTTTCATCAAGGTGAATGTAATGCATGCAATCTACTGGTTTATTCCTTTTATATCCACAATGGTCCATCATAATGCCCCTTTGTGCTCTTTTAAAACATCCAACAACTAACCTTTTTGTTCATTATTAAGGGACAATGAGATGATTACCGGCAGAGTACTTTCTTCTCCCAAAAACGCATATTCCAAAGTGTTAGGTAATAGTTTAAGCTCGAGTTTCGGTTGTGATTCTGATGATGGGATGAGTTTATTCTCTGATGGTGCTAGTTGTTCAACTCTTGACTTCCATTTATTGGTATCAATGGATGGTACTGAGTCAAGCAGGGCGTTGACCTCATCAATTGATCTGTCAATATCAAAATCAAAACCAAAGTGAGTTAAACATTTTTTTAAAGAGTCATCACTAAGGTTTGAAACAAAAGTATTATCAACTAATGCTTCTATTAAATCCACATCAACAATTTAATCATCTGCATTATGAGGTTGTTTGGTAATATTGAAGATGTTCAGCTCCATAGTCATGTTGCAAAAGGACAACTGCATATTTCCAGTCCTGCATTGAATGTAAGCATCGGCAGTGTTAGCCTATATGGCTATAAATATTGATTTTGATGATAACAAACCACATGTTTTTTATTAAGCAAAGGTTTGTGAATTGTGCTTTTAAAATAAGAAAATGATGTTATAGAATTAAAGTATTTTGAACTAAAATGAAAGTATTTTAAAAGCTTTGATAATGTTTTTAAAATTTCGGATTTGGACTTATTTGAAAATATTTAAATACTTTTGGGCCATTCTATAATTTCATAAAGTTTCGGCAAAATCATAATTTCAGAAAGTTGTGGGATTGACAAAGCATTATTCTAAAATTCTGAAATTGGACCTATCTGCAAACTTTTAAAACGATTTGGGCCATACTACAGTTTTATAAAGTTTTGGGGTCAAAATTGAAAATTTAGAAAATATCACTGTAGCAGGTTACTGTAGCATCCGGCTTACCGGATACTGATAACCGGCAAGCCGGTTACGGGGCAGAATGTTACCATTTCGAAAACGGCATACCGGATAGCTTAAACGGCAGACCGGTTATCGACCAGTGAGCTTCTGGAGCATAAACGGCATACCGGATTCGTAAGCGGCGAGCCGGATAATTTGAAATTCAAAATTTTGCCATAACGGTAACATATAAACGGCATGCCGGATAGCTAAACGGCAAGCCGGATATGCCCAAAATGTGAGTAACGGCTAGTTTTCGAGCTCAAACTATAAAAACTCCAATCCAACTCATTTTGAAGCTCTCCAACACTCTCCAACAAGCAAGAACAAAGAGCACACGTGATATCTTGAGCCTTCAACTTGTAAAACAAAAAATCCATTGAATCATTCATTGTTCTTCATCTTTGATTATCAACTTATTGAGTGAGCTTTATTGTAATCTTTATTTCCTCATTTCATTTGTAAGAGTTTAAGTGTGTGAGACACTTGTGTGAAGAGATTGGGAGATAATCTCTTCATTGTAAAGGTTTATTGACACCTTGAAGTCAATTGTATTTGTTGAAGCCTTGGAAAGGCTTGGATAGTGAAATCCTCGAGCTTGGATCGCTTGGAGGCGTGGACGTAGGCGGGGATTGCCGGACCACGTAAAAATTCGTGTGTTTGTTTTTTTTTCTTCTCCCTTACTCTTTAATTATTGTGCTTATATTGAACTTATTGCTTTCATTTTTATTAAGACATTAGATTGCTTGTTGTGTGGATTTATTTGATTAAGTTTTAAAATTCCAATTCACCCCCCCTCTTGGGTTGCACATTCATATTTCATTTGGTATCAGAGCAAGGTGCTCTTATTTAGATTTAACCATCTAGAGCTAAAGATCAATGGCAACTCAAATTGATTCCACATTTAGGGAAGGACAGTCCACCACTAGACCCCCTTACTTTGATGGTAACGATTACCCATATTGGAAAACTAGGATGAGAATTTACTTGCAAGCCTTAGATTACGAGATTTGGGAAATTGTTAATGATGGCCCTTTCATGCCTTTGACTAAAAATGAAATAGGAGAAGATATTCCAAAACCTTCACGGGATTGGAATGAATTCGATAAGAGAAAAGCCTCTCTAAATTCGAAGGCCATGAATGCTCTGTTTTGTGCATTAGATAAGAAAGAGTTTCATAGAGTGTCTAGTTGCGAAAGTGCTAATGAGATTTGGCACAAACTTGAGGTTGTCTATGAAGGCACGAACCAAGTGAAAGAATCTAAAATAAGTAGGTACACTCGACAATACGAATTGTTCCAAATGGAACAAAATGAAAATGTGTACTCTATGTATACTAGATTCACGGACATAGTGAACACTCTAGGAGCCCTAGGAAAGACTTTTTCAAATAGCGAAAAAGTCAAGAAAATCATTAGGTCTCTACCTAAGGAGTGGAGACCAAAAAGGACTGCCATTGAGGAAGCCAAGGATTTAAATGTATTACCTATTGATGATTTAATTGGCTCTCTTATTTCATATGAAGAAGATTTGGCAGCAGAAAAAGGGCATGAGGAAAAGAAGAAGAACATCGCTCTCAAAGCTTCAAAACGTGAGAGTGATGGGGAAAGCGAAATGGATGATGAGGAGCTGGTTATGTTGGCTAGAAGATTCAGAAAATTTTACAAAAAGAACAATGAGCAGAGAAAATTCAGAGGCTACAAGAATAAGAAGGAGAAGAAAGAGCTCATCACTTGTTATGAATGCAAAAAGCCCGGACACATACGACCGGAGTGTCCTCTTCTCAACAAACTCAAGAAGAAGGCTATGGTGGCCACATGGGATGATAGCGAAGAGGAAACAAGTGATGATGATGAGCAACAGGAAATGACAAATTTGGCTCTCATGGCCGTTGGGGAAGAATCATGTGATGAACTTGATGAGGTAAGTGTTCTTCCTACATATGATGAATTGCATGATGAGCTAATGAAGATTGGTAAAAAGAATATAAGTCTTAAAAAGAAGATCACATGCTTAGAATTAGAAAACAAGACATTGTATGATAGTATTGCATTACTCAAGAACTCTAGCACTTCACATGAGAACTTAGAGTCACACATGAATGACTTGAAAAATGAGAATGAAATGCTTAGAAAGAAGAGTAATGAGCTAAATGAAATTGTGTTAAGATTTACAAATGGGCAAAAGATGTTGGACAATTTGCTAAACTCACAAAAATGTGTATTTGACAAAAGTGGCCTAGGTTATAAACCGAATTTGAAACAAAAATTTTACAAGAGTTATTTTGTGAAGAATAAATCTATTAATAATAAAATTGTATGCCATTATTGCAATCAAGATGGCCATATGAAAAATAGATGTGATGTAAAGAGAAATGCTTATTATGGTGTGAAATGTATTTGGGTTCCGAAAGGAACCATTGCTAACTCTCAAGGACCCAAAAAGGTTTGGGTACCTAAAACTTGAGATTTCTCTTTCAGGGATCAAAGAAGAAGAAGAATAAGTGATACTTGGACAGCGGCTGTTCAAGACACATGACAGGGAATTATTCTTGGTTTTCAAGCTTTACCAAGATCGAAAATGGTGGAGATGTTTCGTTTGGGGATAATTCAAAAGGAAAAATCATTGGAATTGGAAATGTCGGTAATGTATCCTCTACCCTCATTGAGAATGTGTGTTTGGTTGAGAACTTGAAACACAATTTGCTTAGTATTAGTCAATTATGTGATAAAGGATATAGAGTTATCTTTGATGAATCAAAGTGTGTTATTGAAAATGCATGTGATGGGAAAGTCTTATTTGTAGGAAATAGACATGTAAATGTCTACACCATTAATATAGATTATGCATCAACAAATGAAAAACGTCTCTCCGCATTGCATGATGATGGTTGGTTGTGGCATAGAAGATTAGGTCATGCAAGCATGGATTTGATTTCAAAAATCGTGAAAAATGATTTAGTAAAAGGTCTTCCAAAAATCAATTTTCAAAAAGATAAAACTTGTGAAGCATGCCAATTTGGAAAACAAATCAAAACTTCTTTCAAAAGCAAGAATCATGTTTCCACCTCAAAACCACTTCAATTGCTTCATATAGATTTATTTGGACCTTCTAGATATGCTAGTTTAAGTGGCAAATTTTATGCATTTGTAATAGTTGATGATTATTCTAGATACACATGGGTATTGTTCTTAGCCAATAAGGATGATGCCATTGATGCATTTCGAATTTTCTCTAAAAGGATTCAAAATGAAAAAGGTTACTCTATCACTTGTATTAGAAGTGATCATGGTGGAGAATTTGAAAATCATGCATTTGAAAATTTTTGTAATGACTTTGGCATTGAACATCAATTTTCATCTCCTAGGACTCCACAACAAAATGGAGTAGTAGAGAGAAAGAATAGGTCTATTCAAGAAATGGCTAGGACCATGTTGAATGAAAATTCTTTGCCTAAGTATTTTTGGGCCGAAGCCGTCAACACCGCTTGTTATGTTTTAAATCGGGTGTTGATTAGACTTAATCTCAATAAAACTCCATATGAGCTTTGGAAAGATAAAAAACCCAACATTGGTTATTTTAAAGTTTTTGGATGCAAATGTTTTGTTTTGAATACAAAAGATAATCTTGGTAAATTTGATCCAAAATCTGATGTTGGTATTTTTCTTGGTTATTCAAATTCAAGCAAAGCTTATAGAGTTTATAATAAAAGAACTTTAGTTGTGGAGGAATCTATGCATATTACATTTGATGAGTCTAACCCCTCCTCTACGGAGAAAGTCGTTGTTGATGATAATGCAGAAGAAGAACAACAAGAAGGAACATCGAATGACAACCAAGAAGACGCGTCACATGGAATTCAAGAGGAACATCATGAAGAAACAAATGTGGAGCAAAATGAAGGTACTTCTCAAACACTCCCCAAGGAGTGGAGGTATGTATCTTCTCACCCTAAAGATGTAATTTTAAGAGATCCCTCACGAGGCGTTACCACTAGATCATCTTTTAGGAACACATGTGAGCATGCTGCATTTATTTCTCAAATTGAACCAAAATCCTTTGCGGATGCGGAAAATGATGAATCTTGGATTATGGCAATGCAAGAGGAATTGAATCAATTTGAAAGGAATAATGTGTGGGAGTTAGTTCCTAATCCGGAACATCAATCCATTATAGGTACTAAATGGGTATTTAGAAACAAAATGGATGAATCCGGTGTGGTTGTAAGAAATAAAGCTAGATTAGTGGCTCAAGGCTGCAACCAAGAAGAAGGAATTGATTTTGATGAAACCTTTGCACCTGTAGCAAGATTGGAATCCATTAGGATGTTGTTAGCATATGCATGTCATAAGGATTTTATTTTGTATCAAATGGATGTCAAAAGTGCTTTCTTAAATGGATACATTATGGAGGAAGTTTATGTGAAACAACCTCCTGGTTTTGAAAGTGAAAAATTTCCAGATCATGTGTATAAGTTATCCAAGGCTTTGTATGGTTTAAAACAAGCACCTAGAGCTTGGTATGATAGGCTTAAAAATTTCTTGTTGGATAACGAGTTTTCAATGGGAAAAGCGGACACAACTCTTTTTGTTAAGCATAAGAATCAAGACATACTTATTGTTCAAATATATGTTGATGATATTATTTTTGGTTCTACTAATGAGTTGTTGTGTAAAGATTTTTCATCATGTATGAGTCAAGAGTTTGAAATGAGTATGATGGGAGAGTTGAAGTACTTCCTTGGACTTCAAATTAAACAAAACGAGGAAGGAATTTTCATAAACCAAGCCAAGTACGTGAGAGATCTACTCAAAAGATTTGGCTATGATAATGGAACGGCAAAAAGCACTCCTATGAGCACCACCATCAAGCTAGACAAAGATGAGAAAGGTAAGGAAGTTGACATCAAGACATATCGAGGTATGATCGGATCCTTACTCTATTTGACTGCTAGATTTCAATCATGTCCTAAAGAGTCTCACTTGCTTGCTGTCAAACGCATCTTTCGATATTTAATTGGCACTATTAATCTTGGCCTTTGGTATCCTAGAGGAACTCACATTGATTTAACTTGCTATTCGGATGCCGATTTTGCTGGATATAAGGTTGATAGAAAAAGTACTAGTGGAACATGTCACTTTCTAGGTCATTCTCTTGTCTCTTGGTTTAGTAAGAAACAAAACTCGGTTGCGCTTTCAACCACCGAGGCAGAATATATTGCCGCAGGTAGTTGTTGTGCGCAAATTTTATGGATGAAACAAACCCTTAGAGACTATGGCATTAAACTTGATCAAATTCCTATCTTATGTGACAATACTAGTGCTATAAATCTTTCCAAGAATCCCATTCAACATTCTAGGACTAAGCATGTAGAAATTAGACATCATTTCCTTAGAGATCATGTTCAAAAAGGAGATGTTGTGATTAAATTTGTTTCCACTGAAAATCAACTTGCGGATATCTTTACAAAACCTCTTTGCGAAGAGCATTTTATAAAGATAAGACATGAGCTTGGAATGATGAATGTTGAATCTTAATTCATGTTTGTTGTATGGCTGTTATCATATGGTTTTATGCATCATAAATTAGATAGCTTGATTGGCTTGTAATTTTATGAGTTTGTTTTGCATGCATTAAATGGCTTATTGAAGAGTTTTAAATCTTAAAATGACTTAAAATCAATCAATTCTTAAAGCCGGAAATAAAATGGTGTGTCGTACAAGTATAAAAGCTAGCAAAAATTATCTTTCCATTCTTCCGGAAAAACATTTCTCCTTATTGATCTCTCGTCGGACAAATTTCGGACAACCGGATTTTTAATCCGGAAAACCGGATTTGCTGAGCTATCTCTCTGCCTCACAACCGGCCTACCGGTTATTCACAACCGGCAAGCCGTTTTCGTGTTTTTGGTTCTCGGGCTCACATCCGGCAAACCGGATTTTTTTCTCTCCAAGTGAACCGGCAAGCCGTTTAAGTCTTGGTGACTTGCTGCCCATTAAGCGTCAAGCCGGTTAGCACATCCGGCATGCCGGATTCGCGGCTTAACCATGCTGTTCATCTTCTTCCTCCTCCATTCGGCAAGCCGTTTCTTGTCTCTCTCTACAACCCGTTTTCTCCTCTCTTGATTTCACTCTAAAATCCATCTTTTTCTTCCATTTTCACATCAAATTGAGTCAAGAGAATCATTTCCCATCACTTCATTCACTCAAAACCATCTTTAAACTCCATTTTCAACATCCAAAACTGTAGATCCGGATTTCAACCTAGCTTTGAGCCGATGTTTTTCTCTCTCTAGATTTATCTCTCTCAAGTCATTTTTGATCAAATTTGTTTCTCCAAATCACTTTCAATCTTCATCATCTTCATCCTCTTTGGTGTTTTTATCCTCAAATCCATTAAACTCAAAATGTCAAGCTCTCGGCCGGTTCGAAGAAAAGGCAAAGAACCGGTTCAATCAATCACTAGGCCACGGGAAGCAAGGGGCACCTCAAATCAATCCTCTTTTGAGTCCATTCATTTCCAAAACAAGCAACACTTGATCAAACGGTTTCAACAAAACTTCCGGTCTCGTGAGGTACTCAATACTTTCTATGTTTTACCGGATGTTATGCATACTCTCAAGATTAGCTATAGAAATATATTTCAATCGTTGGGAGATGTTGGTTGGATTAATGCTTTGTTGATTGAGGAGAATGTGTATCCCGACTTGGTGAAAGTATTTTACTCGAACATGGAAGTTTCCGAGAAGAATAAGACTCGAGTAATCACCAATGTTGGAGGAGTTAAGATTGATTTTGATGTTTCCGTATTGAATTCTATTCTAGGATCATCCGATTTTGGCCAAGAAATCTTTTCACCTAGGAAATCTCCGAAACTTGATAGTTATGTTCATGTTGACGCCGTTCGTAATATTTGTCGGCGTAATGACCTTTCTGTTGAAGATTGTACCATTCATTTCCGTACTCAGTGTCTTTGTCTTCAAACTCGTGTTTTGCTTCGTATTATACAATGCATTGTACTTCCTAGATCAGGTCATCTAGATGAGGTTTCTCATATGGACGTTGCCTTGATTGACTGTATTCTTAGATGTCGTTCGGTTAACCTGAGCTATACCATCATCCGCACCATGTTGACCATACCCTCCTTGATTACCCGTTCTCTTCCTTATGGTCACTTCATTACTCGAATCCTTAAATTTTTTGATGTGCCGATTCTCGCACCATCTTGTAGGCCGTCTAAGGGCATTGGAGATGAGGTTATTATTGGGTTAGGATTTGAGTGGAAGGATGGCACTTGGGTTAAATACAGCGATAACCAGCTTACTTTTATTGCCCCCAGTGATGATCAGCCACTTAATGCTGTGATTCCAGCTGATCAGCTTCCAGTTTTCTCACTCGTATTTCGAGGGCATCGTAGACGCCGAGATACTCTCACGGCTGGTTCAGCTCCTAGTGCTTCTGCATCCGCTTCATCACTTCCACATCCTCCTACCTCTGACGAGGTCACTCTTCACCAGCTTATGGATGAAGTGCGGACACTCTCTGTGCGGCAGACTGAGTTTCAGCAGCAGCTCATCCATGGTCGGCGCCTCCTCTTTGAGCACTTCGGCATTCCATATCCGTTTCCGCCTCCATCACCTCCATCCTCACCACATGAGTAGTATTTTATGCTTGTACTTGGACACATCTACATTTCATTTGTTGCATTGTGTGTTCTTTTTTATTTTCGATTTTATGGATGGTTATTGTGCTTTTCGGTTTATGTATTTGTTTTCGGATGATATGGATTTGTTTTGATTGATCATTATGGATTATATGGATTTTCTTATGCTTATGGATATATTTTACTAATGCGCTTATGTTGTGATTTTGCTGATTGATAGGGGGAGTTTTTTATTCTTTTTGATGATGAAGGGGGAGAATGATTTAATATGTGTTATGATTTAATCAGTATGAAAACATGCATGTATCTAGGGGGAGTATGCATGTATGCAGGGGGAGTTTTTGTTAAATAATTTTCAAATCATTTTTTAAATTTGCATTAATTGAGGGGGAGTTTTTCATAACTAAATTATATTTTTAATGTGCTTTGTCATCATCAAAAAGGGGGAGATTGTTAGTCTATATGGCTATAAATATTAATTTTGATGATAACAAACCACATGTTTTTTATTAAGCAAAGGTTTGTGAATTGTGCTTTTAAAATAAGAAAATGATGTTATAGAATTAAAGTATTTTGAACTAAAATGAAAGTATTTTAAAAGCTTTGATAATGTTTTTAAAATTTCGGATTTGGACTTATTTGAAAATATTTAAATACTTTTGGGCCATTCTATAATTTCATAAAGTTTCGGCAAAATCATAATTTCAGAAAGTTGTGGGATTGACAAAGCATTATTCTAAAATTCTGAAATTGGACCTATCTGCAAACTTTTAAAACGATTTGGGCCATACTACAGTTTTATAAAGTTTTGGGGTCAAAATTGAAAATTCAGAAAATATCACTGTAGCAGGTTACTGTAGCATCCGGCTTACCGGATACTAATAACCGGCAAGCCGGTTACGGGGCAGAATGTTACCATTTTGAAAACGGCATACCGGATAGCTTAAATGGCATACCGGTTATCGACCAGTGAGCTTCTGGAGTATAAACGGCATACCGGATTCGTAAGCGGCGAGCCGGATAATTTGAAATTCAAAATTTTGCCATAACGGTAACATATAAACGGCATGCCGGATAGCTAAACGGCAAGCCGGATATGCCCAAAATGTGAGTAACGGCTAGTTTTCGAGCTCAAACTATAAAAACTCCAATCCAACTCATTTTGAAGCTCTCCAACACTCTCCAACAAGCAAGAACAAAGAGCACACGTGATATCTTGAGCCTTCAACTTGTAAAACAAAAAATCCATTGAATCATTCATTGTTCTTCATCTTTGATTATCAACTTATTGAGTGAGCTTTATTGTAATCTTTATTTCCTCATTTCATTTGTAAGAGTTTGAGTGTGTGAGACACTTGTGTGAAGAGATTGGGAGATAATCTCTTCATTGTAAAGGTTTATTGACACCTTGAAGTCAATTGTATTTGTTGAAGCCTTGGAAAGGCTTGGATAGTGAAATCCTCGAGCTTGGATCGCTTGGAGGCGTGGACGTAGGCGGGGATTGCCGAACCACGTAAAAATTCGTGTGTTTGTTTTTTTTTCTTCTCCCTTACTCTTTAATTATTGTGCTTATATTGAACTTATTGCTTTCATTTTTATTAAGACATTAGATTGTTTGTTGTGTGGATTTATTTGATTAAGTTTTAAAATTCCAATTCACCCCCCCTCTTGGGTTGCACATTCATATTTCAGGCAGTTGCCAAGAAAGGTCGGCCTAGGATAATGGGGATGTGCTTCCTTAAATCCTAGATAGGTTGAATGTCAAACGGCAAAACGAACATCACTTTTTAACTCAGGACAGTTGAAAACCTTAGGAGGAGCATAAAAGGAAAAATGTCAATGTTCACATCTACGACACTATTCACATATACGATACTGTCCATGTTACTATTCAAGATATTGTTCACACATACGGAACGATGACGTGACATTGACCGATGATATGACATTGACTGATGAGGTGTCACGATTCTATTGGACAAAATTCTTATACACGTTGATCGGTGACGTGGTAGCATGTTAATGGACCAAAAATCGCGCGTACAGTACATGCATATACACAGGACTATTTTCAACCAAACCGTATCACTATTCAATCCACGTGGTCAAACTGCGTACTGTTGACTGCTGACGTGGCGTAATCTTGAGCGTCCAAATTGTTTTTAATCCAATGGCCATGATTTACTCAATGTATCTATAAAAGAGGGGCCTCCCCCCCCTAATTTGGCATCTCCGAATCCATTGTTAGGCTCCATTTTCTGTAATTCCTACTCCATCTTGTATTTTCTACGTATTTTAATAAATTCTCATTTTACCTCTAGTTCAATGATGAGTAGCTAATTTTCTTTCAAGCTTGGGTTGAAAATGAAGTCTCAACATGTGCCATGGGCTTTATTTGGTAAATTTATTTTCTCTTCCCCTCTAATTTTTGTGGATGTTTTGACTTTTCGTCGACAAATAATAATAATCTTGTCTAGATACCGCCCTGGTTTCACCGGCTCCCTAGTACAAGGTTATTATTATTTGGCACGGTAAGCTCTTAGCACCATATTGATTAGAATGTGGTTCATGAGTTGTGGATTCCCCCCTCATGATTTAATTGGCACTAATAAGGAATATTTAGCCCATAGTGCATGTTGATGCGGATCTAGATACCCAAGCGCTTCAATTATAATAGTTTCCACTTTAATTTAATTTCGTCATTCCAATTTAAATTTTAAGATAGTCTAAATCACTTTTACCACAAACCCATCCACCCATTTAAAAAATTAATTCTACACAAAATTAAAATCCAACTCCTCATGGGATCGACACTCGTCACCATTGATCTATTCTACAATAGATTCGTGCACTTGCGAGTTTAATAAAATTTGCACAACACTCACCACCACTATGCCGGATCAGCAAATTCAACCTGAAGGCACCAAAGTTTGCCATGAAGACTATTTACCCCAGCTAGTAGAGTTTTACTAAAAAAATGGAAGGAGGGAGGATAAGAAAAATGAAAGGACAGAAAAAAATGCTACTGGAGTCATGTACATGAAAGAAAAAAATGAAGAAAAAGACGAAGGAGTAAGGATGAGAAAAAAAATGAAATGAAATGAGGTAGTAAGGTTTAGAAAAATGAAAGGAAAGAAAAAATATTTTTGGAGTCATGTATATGAAAGAAAAGAAAAATACGAAGAAGGAGTAGGCTTGGCAAAATCCCGGGTCTGGTCCAGGTTTAGTGCTGCCTAAGACTGGACCGGATGACAGAAACTGCTGCCCAGACCCAGGCTAAGCCTAGCTTTTGCACATGCATGCCGGGCTTAAGCCAGCATGTCCCAGGCTCGAGTTTTTATCCGAGTTTCTAAGCCCGCGAGTCTTCTTTCAATTTTTTTCTTTCGTTTTGCTCACCCAAATATCAACAAGCAACATGCATGCACATTTCTTGTGTATCATACTACAAGGTTTGATAAATCTCAAGCTTAAGAAAAGAAAATAGTCAAATACAAACTTATAACATACTAACAATACAAATTTTACACACAAATAATTAATAAAATTGTTTCAATATACTTTCTACTACCAAAATTCATCCAATTTCTAACATAAACTCCTTCAATCTATATATAAAAAAAAACTTAAATTCAATAACACAATAATAACACAATAAATCTAAATAAAATCCAACATATCATAAGTTTAAAATTATGACACTAATTATCAATACAACATATGAAAATCCTAAAATGTTCAACAACTCAAAAAATAGTTCATAAAGAGTCAAAATACTTCCATGTATAATAAGTAAATAACAAGTTCATGTCTAATTCCCAAAAAAAAAAAAAGGTTCATGTCATGCTGCTCGACGCTTGTGGCTCATCATCATCATCAGAAATTATCTCATCCCTAGTAAAAATCTCATCTTCTGGAACTCCACCTTACAACAAAAATAACACATTAAGATTCTAAGCATTTTAAGCAAATAAATACTACTAAAATATAATTCAAATAACTTTATACCTCAAGATGTAAAAGCCCATATCCAATTCTGAGCACACATTAAGTGTAACACTCTATTATATTATTTACTTAAAAAATTACTTTTAATATAAATATGAATTCTATAAATTTAGCACAATCCAACAAAACTTTATTATAGAAAAGTAAGAGTCATATAGAGATTTCTTAATTTATTTAAAAACTTAATTATTACATAAGCCAAGATATTTATTTTTATTAACACAAAGCTGAGCCCATCATAAAATCCCAAGGTCGGTTATGCCCATATGCACTTCGTCTCGGTTAGGACTTGGCGCCAGCTTGTCCTACTCATCGTTTCCTGCAATGTAAGGACTGAGTAAGCTAATGCCCAGTAAGATAACACTTTAATGCATGTATAAATTATAATGCATATGGATGACCATATTAAGTTCTTAAAATAAACTTAGAAAATACAAAATAACTTTATTTGGGCCCTAGGTATGTTGCACTAGAAGGTTGGCACTTTTACCCTTTAAACAATATGCCCTTGGGCCACATTAGTTGATCTTTTGGGCATTACGTACCGCCGTCCTCAAAAGATTTCTTTTTACTTATATTTGAGAGCTTGCCCTCCTTAGAAACTTTGCCACCTGGTAGTACAACCACCTATTTTTCATAAACTCATTTTCTTCCTTTTCTGTAAAATCTTCTTTATAATGTAATGCATGATATGCATGTATCCAATGTCATAACTTTTGAAGTTCCTAGATGTAAAATCAACACACAACACTATTTAAGAACAAGATTCTTTAATACAGGCGACATAGTCGACCATAGCATAATTAAGTATAATTATCACATATTAGGTAGCAGAGTCGACCATAGCACCACATATTAAGCGTCAAAGCCGACCATAGCATCGCATATTATATGGAAAAGTCGACCATGACATCACATATTACGCGGTAGAGCCGACCATAGTATCACGTATTAGGCGGTAGGGCTGACCATATAAAGATTTAGAATATAACTAATCACACTATAATAGCCATCATAATATAAAGGAATTGTTAAAACTGAACTTAAGTATAAAAATAATTTTGTCCTTACATTGCAGTTGAAGTGTTATTTACCTCTTGATCTTGATTTCTCTAAACCTTTCTAAGCTAAAGACTCCTCTACTCTTATTATTATGAATTAGAATATAAGGGAATGAAATTTCTAAGTTGCATTTCAAATGAGAGGTGGTGGGGGGTATTTATAGGATTTCTTAAGGCTAATGGATGGCTAGGATTTTGCCACCATAACTCTTTATCAATGGTTGAGATTAACCTTCATAAATAACTTACTAAATTCTAGCATTCTTTAACTCTCTCTACACTTCTTCTTACATCATCGCTTATGTCATCGCTTACGTCATCATTTCTTATGTCATTGTTTATGTCATCATTTCTTAAAATTAAATATTATAAACTCAAGGAGCTTGTTAGCTTAAAAAAATAAGTTCTACTATATTTAAGAAAATTGCCCTTCACATTAAGGCTTCCAAAGTGTCAGGAAGAAGTTTACTACGATGCGGACTAAAAAATCTGCCCCTGGCACTAAAAGCTGACTCAGAGTCAATGATGGATACAGGAATGGCTAAGATATCCTTAGCTAACTTAGCCGAAATAGGATATTGGCTTGTGTGCATCTTCCAAAAGGCTAAAATATCAAAGTCTGGAATGGAATAATTCCTCATCTAAATACCCATCCAACTCTAACTTAGTTACCTTAGCACGCTTATTTTGGCTTCAAAATGTTTCAAATTCATCTACATCCCAATACTTATTTCGAATTCGAATAAGATTTAGAACGAGAAATTTCCAATCCAACATTCTGCCCACCACTCACATTCACTGCATTTGACTCATATTCTTTCACTAAATCATAACAAAGCTTATGTGCACGCTCAATATACTCATCTGTTATATCACCATATATTTTTGGGAAATAAAAATGAATGTCATTCCAATATTTATCAAATTTATCAGCCATTTTATTAGCCATAATCTTAATAGCAAGGTTATCAGCGGTGCACCACCTATTAATTGACAATTTCATTTTACATATCAACGGAAAAAACAAATTAGCAGTTGGGTATTTTGTACCCGAAAAACATCTCCGTTAACATGTAAAATGATTTCAAATGTCCCACCATTATGGCTGCTAAATCTCACTCCTCATCACTTGGCAAGCCCTTGTATTGAGGCTCACGTTGTAACTAAGAAAAAACACTTATATACATCAATGATACTTCAAGCATGGCATAAGTAGAGTTCTAATGAGGAGGACAATCCAATTTCAAAAAAATATTTTACAATTAATTTTTAATTGTCTAGCAGCTAGCTCAAAAGTTTTACATCTTTTTGGTGTTTGTGTTCAATAACTCACACTCTTTTTAATCTTTCCAACCTCACTTTCTATAACTTTCAACCCATTGTTGAGTGTTAGAAAATGTATATTTATAAAGGAGAAAATCATCATTTTACATTTCACGTCTTACTAACAACCCTTACTTTTATGCATTTAAGCTTCTTATAATTTAATTATATGTGTTTTATTTTAATTAAGTATTTTATGTATTTTAGGGGCATCATGGTCATTTCACAATAAACAAGAGATCAAACGGCAAACCAAACATCACTTTTGAACTCAGGACGGTCAAAAACCTTAGGAGGAGCATAAAAGGAAAAATGACACTGTTCACATGTACGGTACTATTCACGTGTACGGTATTGTCTACGTTACTGTTCACGACACTGTTCACATAGACGGATCGATGACGTGGCATTGACCGATGATGTGGCATTGACTGATGAGGTGTCACGATCCTGTTGGAATAAAATTCTTATGTACTGTTGATGGTGACGTGGCAGCATATCAATTGACCAAAAATCTCGCGTACGGTACATGCATCACACATTATTATTTTCAACCAAACCGCATCACTGTTCAACCCTGGTCAAACCGTGTGACTATTCATCCACGTGGTCAAACCACGTACTGTTGACTGATGATGTGGCGCAATCCTAAGCGTCCAAATTATTTTTAATCCGATGGCCATGATTTACTCCATGTATCTATAAAAAGAGGGCCTCCCCACCTAATTTGATATCTCTGAATCCATTTTTGGGCTCTATTTTCTGTAATTCCTTTCCATCTTGTATTTTCTACGTGTTTTAATAAATTCTCATTTTGCCCCTGGTTCAATTATGAGTGGCTAATTTTCTTTCAAGCTTGGGTTGAAGGTAAAGTCTCAACATGTGTCATGGGCTTTATTTGGTAAATTTATTTTCTTTTCTCCTCTAGTTTTTGTAGATGTTTTGACTTCTCGTCGATAAATAATAATAGTCTTGTCTAGTACCGCCTTGGTTTCACCGGCTCCCTGGTACAAGGTTATTATTATTTGGCACGATAAGCCCTTAGCATCATATTGATTAGAGCGTGGTTCATGAGGTGTGGATTCCCCCCTCATGATTTAATTGGCATTAATAAGGATTATTCAGCCCATGATGCATGTTGATACGAATCCAGATACCCAAGTACGTCATTTCAATAGATTTCTCTTCAATTTATTCTCGTCATTTCAATTCTAATTTTAGAATTTATTCTCACCATTTTAATTTAAGTTTTAGCATATTCCAAATCATTTCCACCACAAATCCAACCACCCATTTCCAAAATTAATTCTACACACAATTAAAATCCACCTCCTCGTGGGATCGACACTCGTCACCATTGATCTATACTACAATAGATTTGTGCACTTGCGAGTTCAATTAAATTTGCACAACAAGTTTTTGGCGCTGTTGCCGGGGAGGTAAGTAATTTTAATTCATAGAATTAATTTTTGTGAATAATATCTTTTAATTAATTTTTTTGTAGTTTTTTTATTATTTAAAAAAAAGTGAATCTGCATTTAGAAGTTAGTATTTCTTTTCCTTTTCTCTTCTTTAAATTTCTGTAATTTAATTTTCAAGTTATTTTTTATTTTTCTTTGTAATTTTTTTATTTTTGTTTATCTTACTAATTTTTTTATTTAATTTATTTCACGTATTTTTTTTTGTGTATTTTTATAGTAAGGTTGTAATAGCGCGATAAGGTTAGTACTGTAATTTCTTTTTTTTGTTTATTTTTATTAATTTTATTCCCATTTATTTTTTTATTCTTTGCATGCATGGTCGTATGTCATTATTTCCTAATCTTAAACCTATAGACCTCGAATTAGAAAAAACACTTCGTACACACAAGCACGTTAAAAATAAATTTGGAATGGATTTACAAGCACCACAGGAGAGACCATTTAAGGACTATTTCAGTCCCTTAGCTAATTTGACCACATCATGCATAAGATACCCAAATGTAGCTGCTAAGAGTGTTGAATTAAAACCTGGTGTGCTAAATTGTCTCCCAACATTCTATGGCCTAGAAAATGAGGACCCATATGATCATTTGAATGATTTTCATGCTATTTGTCAAACATTTAAATATGAAAATTTTTCAGAGGATGATGTTAAACTCATATTATTCCATTTTCTTTAAAGGATAGAACTCGTTCATGGTTAAATACATTGCCTGCTAATAGCATTTCATCATGGGAACAAATGGTAACTAAATTTTTGAATAAATATTTCCCAGTTCATAAAACAAATGTTATTCCCAGAGAAATCTCGGAGTTTACCCAGAGAGAAGACGAGCAATTTTTTGAAACATGGAGCGATTCAATGGGCTACTCTTGAAGTGTCCACATCATGGGTACGAGAAATGGCACCAATGCCAATACTTTTTGGAGGGATTATTGCCGAATGTGCAAGAATGGCTAATGGCAACAAGTGGAGGAGAGCTAATGTCAAAAAGTGCATCAGAGATTTGGGAATTCTTCCAGTGACAAGCGGATAATTCCCAACAACGGAGTCGATCACTCAGGAATACTAGAAGAATTAAGGGAGTAAATGAGGTTCACATTGGCGAGTCAAGTTCGGGAATCAAAGAAGTTAAGGAGATGGTTGAAGGTCTTGCTCGATAAATAGTATCGTTATTAACTGCTAAATCAACAGAACCACATGACCATGACTCATACTTAGATCAAGCCAATGTCATAGGTGTAATGAGAAAGCCATCAAATTACAACCCATACTCCAACACATATAACCCTGGATGAAGAGACCACCCCAATTTTTCATGGTCTCAAGGATTCCAACAGAATGGACCAGCAGCTCTACCAATACAACTAATTCCTCAAGTTCCCCATGCCTCTCAGCCACCATTTAGACCATACAATCAGAACCAGAACTACTCTCAACCCAGACCATGGGAGGATTCATTCCAGAATCTCAAGAATCTTACTCACTCTACAATTGAGCAACAGAACCGCACCATTAATGGACTACGAAATGAGTTGAGAGCAGGCTTCAACTCACAAGCCCAATCAGTTTCAAGCCTCGAGAAGATGGTAGGACAACCTATTTCTTCAGTTCAGACCTTGGCAATGACTGTTGATAAAGGTAAATTTCCAAGTCAACCAGTGCCTAATCCTAAAAGAGTGCATGAAGCAAGTACCAGTTCACCACAGCAGCATGGAGAGGTCAAAGCAATCCTGACCTTGCGAAAAGGAAAAGAAGTCGACAACAAAGTGGAGATGCCGGTGACAAAAGAAAATCAAATTGTACCTGTGAATGTTGAGCACTCACCACCGGAGAAAAAAGAAGAAACCAACCCACGAGAATATGTTCCTAAAGCTCCATTTCCTCAGAGGTAGCTAAAGAAAAAAAAAGGAAAATCCACAGGTGAGATTCTTGAAATTTTCAAATAGGTAAGTGTTAACATCCTTTTACTTGATGCTATAAAACAAGTTCCATCTTATGCAAAGTTTCTTAAAGACCTTTGTACTAAAAAGAGAAACATTCATGTTCAAAAGAAGGCCTTTTTAACAGAAAATATTAGTTCTATACTCCAACACAAAATTTTTTTAAAATACAAATACCCAGGCTCCTCCACTATCTCATGTAGTATAGGGAACCACACAATTGAGAATGCTTTGTTGGATTTAGGAGCTAGTGTAAATCTATTGTCTTACTCAGTATTTTTGAAACTTGGACTTGAAGAATTACACCCAACTCCAGTGGTGTTACAACTTACAGATCAGTCCACGAAAATACCTCGTGGTATTGTGGAGGACGTGCTTATCCAGGTAGACAAATTTTATTTTCCTGTTGATTTCATTGTAATTGACACTCAACCTATACAGGATTCAAAGAAGCACATCCCCATTATCCTAGGCCGACCTTTCTTGGCAACTGCGGATGCTCACATTCAATTTAGGACTGGAAATATGCAGTTGTCCTTCGGCAACATGACTATGGAGCTGAACATCTTCAACATTGCCAAACAACCACACAATGCAGATGATGGAATTGTTGATGTGGATTTAATTGAAACATTAGTTGATGACACTTTTATTTCAAACCTCAATGATGATCCTTTACAAACATGTTTAACTCACTTTGATTTTGATTTTGATATTGACAGATCAATCGATGAAGTCAACGCTCTACTTGACTCAGCACCATCCATGGACACTAATAAATGGAAGTCAAGAGTTGAACAACTAGCACCATCAGAGAAAAAACTCATCCCATCATCAAAATCACCACAAAAAATCGAGCTCAGACCATTACCCAACACTTTGGAATATGCATTTTTAGGAGAAGAAAGTACTCTGCCGGTAATCATCTCATCATCCCTCAATGACGAACAAAAAGGTAAGTTGTTGGATGTTTTAAAAAAGCTCAAAGGGGCATTAGGATGGACCATAGCAGACATAAAAGGTATAAACCCTGTAGATTGCATGCATTACATTCACCTTGATGAAAATGCTAAACCTACTAGGGAAATGCAACGTCAGTTAAATCCTAACATGAAAGAAGTTGTTAGAACTGAAGTCCTTAAGCTATTAGATGCTGGTATCATTTACCCCATTTCTGATAGTTCATGGGTCAGTCTTGTACAAGTTATCCCCAAAAAGTCAGGAGTCACAGTAGTTACCAATGCTAATAATGAATTGATACCAACTAGAGTAATTACAGGATAGCATGTATGCATTGATTATAGAAAATTGAATTCTGTCACATGTAAAGACCATTTTTCTTTACCATTTATTGATCAAATGCTTGATAGATTAGCAGGCCATGAATTATATTACTTTTTAGATGGCTACTCAGGATATAATCAGATTCCCATAGCACCAAAAGATCAAGAGAAAACTATTTTCACTTGCCCTTTTGGCACTTTTGCATATAGGAGGATGCCATTTGGATTATGTAATGCACCTGCTACATTTCAACGATGCATGTTGAGCATTTTTTCTGATATGGTTGAACGATTCCTTAAAGTCTTTATGGATGACTTTTCGTCTTTGGTGATTCATTTGATCAATGTTTACATAATCTAACATTAGTTCTGCAGAGATGTATCGAGAAGAACTTAGTTTTAAATTGAGAGAAGTGCCATTTTATGGTAAAACAAGGTATTGTTCTTGGTCACATAATTTCGAGCAAAGGTATTGAGGTTGACAAAGCCAAGGTGGATCTCATTTCTAATCTTCCTCCACCTAAAACAGTCAGAGAAGTAAGATCTTTCCTTGGGTATGCTAGTTTTTATAGACGTTTCATTAAAGATTTTAGCAAAGTTTCTAGACCCTTATGCAATCTACTTGTTAAGGATGTACCTTTTGTCTTTGATGATTCATGTCTTGTGGCATTTGAAAAATTAAAGCAGTTGTTGACATCATCACCCATCATTCAGCCCCCAAATTAGAACTTACCATTTGAGCTCAGTATTAGGATAAAGAATTGATCGAATTCCTCATGTTATTTACTATGCTAGTATGACATTGAATGATGCACAGTTGAACTATTCAACTACTGAAAAAGAAATGCTAGCAGTAGTGTTTGCATTAGAGAAATTTCGATCTTATCTCATTGGTTGTAAAATAATTGTATTCATAGATCATGCTACTCTTAAATATCTTCTCACAAAGAAAGATGCAAAAGCTAAACTAATTCGTTGAGTGTTACTTTTGCAGGAATTCGACTTGGAATTTAAAAATAAGAAAGGCACAGAAAATGTTGTAGCAGACCATCTCTCTCGTCTCCATTTTGACACAATTTCTAAACCTTTAACATTGAATGAGTCATTTCCAGATGAACAATTAATGAGTGTGGAAGTATTACCTTGGTATGTTGATATAGTTAATTATCTTGTTACAAGTAAACTCCCAGAGCATTGGACGAAGCAAGACAAGGCCAAATTTTTTACAGAAATAAAGAATTTCTTTTGGGATGACCCATATTCAAGTATTGTGCAGATCAAATTGTTAGACGATGTGTCCCAGAAAATGAAATTCAGAATATCCTTTCATTCTGCCATGAACAAGCTTGTGGAGGCCATTTCAGCGCTAAGAAAACAGCGACTAAAGTTTTACAATGTGGTTTCTATTGGCCAACTATATTTCGAGATATTTATACTTTCTGTTCTTCATGTGATAGGTGTCAACGAATGAGGAGCATTACACGAAGGAACATGATGCCATTAAATCCAATTTTAGTGGTTGAGATTTTTAACGTATGGGGTATCGACTTCATGGGACCCTTTCCCCCTTCTTTTGGCCATCAATACATATTGGTTGCTGTTGACTACGTATCGAAATGGGTAGAAGCGATTCCATGTAGAACCAATGATCACAAGTTGGTGATAGGATTTTTGAAAAGCAACATTATTTCACGCTTTAGATTTCCTCGAGCAATAATCAGTGATGGTGGTGCCCACTTTTGTAACAAAGCATTCAAATCTCTTTTGACAAAATATTCAATCACACACAAAGTGGCGACCCCATATCATCCGCAAACCAGTGGCCAAGTTGAGATCTCCAATCGAGAAATAAAGCACATATTAGAAATGACGGTGAGACTAGATAGAAAAGATTGGTCATTAAGACTTGATGATGCATTATGGGCATATAGAACGGCTTTCAAGACCCCGATTGGGATGTCACCCTACAGGCTAGTGTATGGAAAATCTTGCCACCTACCTGTGGAACTCGAGCATCTTGCATATTGGGCCATCAAGAAATTCAACTTTGACATGCAGCAAGCTAGCTCAGAAAGAAGATTACAGCTGGCAGAACTTGAAGTAATTCGCAATGACGCATACGAAAATGCCAAGATTTACAAGCAGCAGATGAAAGTCTTCCACGACAAGCAAATTATGTGAAAATCTTTCACTCCAGGTCAGAAAGTGCTTTTATTCAATTCTCGCTTGCACCTATTCCCAGGTAAGTTACGCTCTCGTTGGTCTGGCCCATTTATTGTTCATACTGTTTTTCCACATGGGGCAATTGAAATTAAGGACCCAAAGAACGGTGTCACGTTTAAAGTTAATGGTCAAAGATTAAAGCTGTTGAGTGTTAGAAAATGTATATTTATAAAGGAGAAAATCATCATTTTACATTCCAAGTCTTACTAACAACCCTTACTTTTATGCATTTTACCTTTTTGTAATTTAATTACGTGTGTTTTATTTTAATTAAGTATTTTATGTATTTTAGGGGCATTATAGTCATTTCACAATAAAGGAGAGATCAGACGACGAAACGGACATCACTTTTGAACTCAGGACGATCGAAAACCTTAGGAGGAGCAAAAAAGGAAAAGTGGCACTATTCACATGTATGGTACTATTCACGTGTACGGTACTGTCTACGTTACTGTTCACGACACTGTTCACATAGACGGATCGATGATGTGGCATTGACCGATGATGTGGCATTGACTGATGAGGTGTCACAATCCTGTTGGACTAAAATTCTTATGTACTGTTGATGGCGACGTGGCAGCATATCAGTGGACGAAAAATCTCGCATACGGTGCATGCATCACACAGGATTATTTTCAACCAAACCGCGTCACTGTTCACCCGGGTCAAACCGTGTTACTGTTCATCCACGTGGTCAAACCGCGTACTGTTGACTGATGACGTGGCACAATCCTGAGCGTCTAAATTGTTTTTAATCCGATGGCTATGATTTACTCCATGTATCTATAAAAAGGGGGCCTCCCCCCGTAATTTGATATCTCTGAATCGATTTTTGGGATCCATTTTCTGTAATTCCCTCTCTATCTTGTATTTTCTTTGTATTTTAATAAATTCCCATTTTACCCCTAGTTCAATTATGAGTAGCTAATTTCCTTTCAAGCTTGGGTTGAAGGTGAAGTCTCAACATGTGTCATGGGGTTTATTTGGTAAATTTATTTTCTCTTCCTCTCTAATTTTGTGGATGTTTTGACTTCTCGTCGACAAATAATACTAATCTTGTCTAGTACCGCCTTGGTTTTACCGGCCCTCTAGTACAAGGTTATTATTATTTGGCACGATAAGCCCTTAGCACCATATTGATTAGAGCGTGGTTCATAAGGTGTGGATTCCCCCCTCATGATTTAATTGGTATTAATACGGATTATTTAGCCCATGATGCATGTTGATACGGATCCAGATACCCAAGTACGTCATTTCAATAGAATTCTCTCCAATTTATTCTCGCTATTTCAATTCCAATTTTAGAATTTATTCTCGCCATTTTGATTTAAGTTTTAGCATATTCCAAATCATTTCCACCATAAATCCAACCACCCATTTACAAAATTAATTCTATACACAATTAAAATCCACCTCCTCGTCGGATCGACACTCGTCACCATTGATCTACACTACAATAGATTCGTGTGCTTGCGAGTACATTAAAATTTACACAACAAAAGCCATATCTAGAGTACCAACCACATGGAGAAGACACCAAAATAAATTTGAGTGACCCACCAGATTTGAATTGATTTTTTTTTCTTTTCGGTGATTTGATTTTTTTTTCTTTCTTTTTATTATTCTTTTGCTAATTGAAATTATTTTTGCATAAGTGTGTTTGTTTTACGATTAAGTTTTGTTTTCTTATCATTGTTAATCATGAGTACCATACTTAGACTATTCCTCCTGAACATTCTTAAACCACTTCAATGTGTCAAAACTCATCTCAAAAGGCAAATTCAATTTTGTAAAACACATCGTATTTGGACTTTGCAACCACCAGAGTTAGTAGCCTATGTTGAGGGTTTAAAAAGCCAACTCAGAGACATTGAGAGAAGTGTTTACGACATCCAATTGGAGCTTGAGGTAAATTCAATAAGAGGACGATTTTAATTTTCTTTGTGTGTTTTAATTTATTTTTTTGTTTGTGTGCTTTAGTTTGTTACCCCGGTGAAGTGGCAGATAACGGTACTCTGTGACAATCAAGTCGGTTACTTCAGTTTCCCATAATAACTGATATTCTGAGACGAAGGTATGGACAGAAACGAAATTCTAGCGAAGCTTCACAAGCGATTCCTTTCACTTTCTCAGAATGCCCTCCTTACGATCTATAAAGCTTGGTCCGAACGCATGCGATTACTCATGAGGAATAACATACCTGCTGACATCCGTTGGTTAATCGGGGCTAAGTACGATTAGCAGGTGAGTTACCTCCAAAATTTATTGCATTCATACCTGATTGTGGTAAAGGAAATTATGCAAGAAAACGACGAACTCGAAGAATTTCTGTTGCTTGTCATAAATGTGCCAGAATGAGTTGCGATAAAATCTCATGTTCTTTAGGAATGATGTCTGATAACAGGGAAGATAAGATTCAATTCATTAGGGATGACTTGAATAAGGAGTCATTAGATAATATCGTTTTGTCTCTTGAAACGCATCCCAATGGATATGTGCAAGGAGCGATTCTCCAATTATGGCCATTATTCCAGAAAGAGCATGCACGATATAGTCTCGGGAATATAACTATAAACGACCCTGTTTGCCAGTTTATAAGAAAACTGGATGGGAAGCCCATCCTCGACCCATAGAGGGCGTTCAAGCCGTTTCTGCACGTAAAACCAGAGGAAGATGTGAGCCATAGTCGCAACTACCTGTAAATATCCTTTTACTTCACTGTTATTTCATTTCACTGTTGTTTTATTGTTTGCATTATTATCTTTAATAATTTTATTACTGTTTGTTTTTTCCTTTTTACTGTTTCCTTTTTGACTTGCGAGCCATGTGCTTTACGCGTTATTTGACACTGACATGCCACCTCATACACAGCTGTGACCTACTGTCACCAAGATTCTTAAATATGATTTTTTGTCAAGCACTCACAAATTATTTTTGAGAAGTATCCCAATGGCAACTACTCCCAATCGACAATTCAAGAACATTTGTGTGATTTATGGATTTAACTATGACAAACATAAAGAGTTCGTTGAAGCAGCCGTAGATCTTGGTCGAAGCATAGCAGAGAGAAAATTACACTTGGTGTATGGAGGCGGTAACCGAAGGTTATCAAAAATGGTCTCAGAAGTTGCGTTTGTCAGAGGAAGTCAAGTGTTATGCATCATCCCAAGAGCTCTAAAACCATTGGGCAGTTTGTCTGACTCATCGACTGGAGAAGAGTTAGTCGTCTCAGGTATGCAAGAAATAATAACTGAAATGCTTAATCATGCTGATGCTTTTATTTTCCTTCCAGGAGATCTTGCAACACTAGAGGCACTTATAACACTAGCATCTTGGGCCCATCTGCACATTCACTAGAAACCCATCGGTTTGTTAAATGTCAATAACTTTTATGATGACTTTATCGCATTTCTTAACCATGCAATAAAAAACTATTTCATTCCTTCCAATGCGAAAAAACTTTTTATTTGTGCTCACATTGCTAATGAGCTACTTGATCTATTACAAGCTTATAGACCGGAGCCCGACCCCTGGACCTTTGTGTTGGAGCGTCCAAATAATAATGGTAACAATAGCCGCAGTAAGAAGTACAAATTATATTTAACTCTCCGCCTGTAAATATTTTCTTCTGTGTTGCACCACCATGTGATGTCTTCTAAACTCTACTTCTTTCCTTTAAAACATTGAGGACAATGTTTCATTCTAGTTGGGGGGAGGGAATAGTGGACAATTGTGGAATCTTGGTTAAATTTTTACTGATTTTTTGTTGTAGAAACTAACTGTTGCTAACTTTTTGTGTTGAGGATGGCTGAATATGGAGTGTAGTGACTCTAGAAACGCATCTTCATCGTTTGGAAAAAAAAACAAACAAAAAAATTTCAAAAAAAAAATTCAAACATTTTCTTTTTCTTTATTAAGTTTTGATGTTCATTTTTCTTCTTCTTTTTAATTTCTCCTTTATAAATATACATTTTTAAAATTTTTGAGTTAAAGATGGCTGAATATGGAGTGTAATGCCTCTAGAAACGCATCTTCTTAGTAAAAAAAAATTGTTTTCTTTTTAAGTGTAACTTTTCTAATTAGTTTTTCTGCATCATTTTCACATTTCTGCATGCATATTTTCCTTTCACGTTTAGAATAGGTTGGAGGGTAGGATGTTGTTTGAAAAGAAAAATTGTGTAATTTATTTTAACATTGGATAACATGATTAATTTTAAATTTTAGTATTTGTATTATCTTTGGTCTTAAGTGATGTTACGCTATGTTTGCTACTTTACATGTTGATGTCGGAAACAAATATGAGTTGTTTGAAGGAATGAACATGTCATAAATAAGTGCCAAGTGAGTTTTTGAGCCTATCATTTTTTTTGGAGAGTAACCCTTTTGCCCATTCTTTATACAGTTTAGCAGTTTATTATTGTATATACGATCTCTAGATTTCTTTTGAGTTAACCCTTAAAAAAAATTGTAAAATTAAAAAAAGAAAAAAAATGTGTGTTGTTACATTTGGAGGCCCATCTAACAAGTAGATATGGAAGGTTATTTAGAGCCCTAAAAGATTATAGAAATGCCATTTTTGATCCGTTTGAGCCTTTCTAGCCATCCCTTTTGTGAAATATCCATAGTTAACCATTTTGAGCCTTTTAAAAAAAAAGAAGAAAAAAAAAGAGCATTTTATTTGTTAAACTTATCATCTTGACCCACTCCGATTTGGAGTATTACCCGACGTCTTATAAGTTCCATCACCCATTTATGTTTGAGAAAAATGTAAATAATTATTTTGTTCAATGACGTTGTGCCAAGCAAAAGCAAAAAAAAATTGTTTAAAAAAAAAAGAAGAAAAAAAAATAACAATAATAGTTGAAATCCACATTGCAACTTCAAAAAAAAAATTCATCTGTATTTTTCTCAAACATACACTTTGTTTTCCTTATTTCCCTTCTTTGTTAATGAAATTACCTTAAGATTCAACTATACAATTTCCAGGAGTTGTTAATGAAATGGGCCGTCACAACCATATATCCTTTTTTCTGATTACTAGTTGTCCATAAATCCGTAGTAATGGGTACTTTACCATGATTTTTTCCCAATAAATGCAAAGTCTTAACCTTCAAAGTATTTATGCTCATTGGCTTAACCACAAGGTTAGCATGTGCCATCAATTCTCAGAAGCCTATATATTCCATGAATATAAGTGGAAGCTCATGCATTTGACCATTCTTGCGATCAAACTCCGTAAAATATTTTGATCAAAATTGCCATAACTAATGCATCAAGTTTCATCCTCTCTTTTAATCACTTTGAGACTTCCCTGAAGTGCTTCCTCTATTTTCGGTTGAAGTCCCTGATTGGTATTTTGCTTTTAAAATTGCACTACAATGCATGCACTTTGCCTTTTGTTCTCCATTAACCATTATTTTTGTAAAGTGCTCCCAAGCTTCAGAGACTTTCTTCTTTTTTCTAGTTTCTTCCTTACTCTTCTTATCATTCACAGTTGACACTGAAATTTCCTCAACCTCCATTATTAGTTTTATCTTCAACATCGCAAGATAAAACTGGAGCACTCGATGAATTGATTTCCATGTTGTCCGACATTGCACTGCTCTACTGTTACAATAGCAAAGAAATTAAGGAGACTGTCAAAAATAATAAATTCTCATACCCACGAAGAGATTCGATTTTTCAATCTTGAAGATTAAACAAGCAACTGTACTTTGACCAGTAACTCAATTAAGAGTTATTAGCTTGAATTTAACATTCTAATTGCCAATTTATTCAATTGCATTTTTTTTAAAACATGAGATCTAAATTTCAGATTTTAGTAATTTTCTTTTAGGTCATGAAATTGAAGATTGATCAAAAGAGGAAAAAGCAAAAGAGGGCAGGGCGGTGGCCGCCATCAGGGGATTATAAATTACTATCAAAATTACTCTGACTAGTAACTCAATTGGCAAATTCTTTCTTCGCTTGTTCATAATGATTATAAACTATTACTGTATTATACATGTTTAATATCATAAAAAATAGCTCATATTACTGTATTACTTGTGTTTATTATTATCAAAAATCAGCTTGAACATACGTATTAGCTTCCAAAAAAATACAAAGCATAAATAAAATAGTATAACACCAAATAATCATAATAATTCCATCATTTTTTTAACTAAGTCGGAAAAATTATATGAAAGGAAAAATTAAGAAGTCAAAAATTAATACTTAGGCCTGGTAGTGGTGGTTGTGATGGCAGAGTGATGGTAGTTGAGAAAGTGATGATGGAGAGTTGGAGATGGTGGCGCTAATGGCGCCGGAGGGGGTTGCACGAACGACTCACTGTCACAGCCGCACTGGAGATGGAGCAACCGAGCGAAGCCGTGTGCCAAGCTGAGTCAGTAAACGAGAAGAGATGATGCCGACGGGCAACGATGATGGTGGGTAGTGGCTGATGCCGAACGTCGACGGTGACAGTGGGTGGTAGCCGGTGGCAACGTTGCTGCTTATGCTTTTCATATTAGGTTTCGATAAGGATTAGGGAATTAGGGATTTGGGCATTTGGCGATTTGGGTTTTGATTTTTATATTTATATATTTTTTATTTTATTGAGAAACCAGGTCCGGGTTGGGGTTCCGAGTTTTTGGTGCAGAACTCGACCGTGCCCAAAAATGTCTGAATTTAAAATTTTCAAACCCATATCCACATTTTTAGTATATACGGTCCGAGTTTTGCCCGGATTGGATTGGCCAGATCTGGGGCGGGTCCGATCCGGGCGAGTTTTTTGGACACCCCTAAGGAGTAAGGATGAGGAAAAAACAAATGAAAGGAAAAGATGAAGGAGTAAGAATGAGAAAAAAAATGAAAGAAAAGATGAAGAGAAATGAAAGAAAATGAAAAATGAAAGAAAAAGACGAAGATGACATTATCGAAATTTATATATGATGTTATGTCTTGTAATTATTTAAATAACATATCTAATTTAGAAAAACTATAAATATATTTAGGCCCATTAAGTCATTTAAACATTTTAGTTTTTAATTTATTTTTCAATGACTTATCATACATCAACCTTTTTTTTTAGCCTCACAATACCGCTAGAAGAATATTTTGTTAAGGTAGGGGTATTTTCGTACTCTTATGAGTTAACGGCGGTCAATGATTAAAGGTAACGAGTTTTGGGATAATACAGTAACAGACGATTTGAAAATTGTCATTTCACAAGGGGAGTAAGCTATAATTAACCCCGAATAAATTGATAATCCTCAAAAATATTTCTCAACCATTTGAGGTGAATCCCTTGATTTATAACCGCTCTTGATTCTCCTTGCGGTGTCAGAATTATCGAATATTATTTTCATCCACGAGCTCTTATTAGCCTTTTATCTTTTGAACAATAATTATAAGTAAATTAAAATTTATAATAGTTTGAGACATTTAAAAAAATAACTAATTTATGAAGGACAAACTGAATATTAATATATGTATCATAATCCATCGGTTTTGTCTACTATTACTTACAAACGGTGAATGAGATCAAAAGCAACCATGAGATCAGAAGCGGTGCTTTGTCTTTTGTTTTGGGCCCGCATAACGGAAACTTAGGACTTCAGCCCCCACATGGCACTTTGCAGTGCATTGTGTATAACCGAACTCATTTGAGTACAGACCAATATTAATGAAGAAAAGCGGCAAAAATCTGAGTAATCTTTCTTCCCACCTGAGCTTATACCTCAGTAAAAGCAGACTTGAAATTGATTAGATTAAAAATAAATAAAAATGAAAATTGGAAATACCTTTATATTTCTGTATCCAAAAGAATTGAAATGTTACATGAATGTTGTATCAACCAATTATATTGTTACATGATGTTTCCCAAACGCTTTAATCAGCTTTAATCGGGTTATTTAGGCGAACAAATGAATCGTTACTTCTACTCTGTCGCTCAAACTTTAGGCCGTCAATAAATGGTTTCAGTATTTTTATCTAATTTGTATTGTATACCTTCAGCACAGGCTCTGATAGAACTCAGATGATAACTTAAACGCTGTGAGGTCCTCAATAACAAGTGCAGACTTGGAATGTTTTTCGGATTCTTTTATGTTGGTGTTGCAACCCCATACCCTAACTGCAAGTCTCCGACACTTTGGAGACCATTGTTGCAAATACGTTTTATACCAGCTGATAACATCATTCTTCTTGATGCTTTTAAGATCTTCTGCTTCCTTCTGTGACTGATCAAACATATACCTGAAAATAATAATTACAGAAGTTATAATGGAGCATTCAAATATATTTTTTTTATATAATGAATAATACCATCTGGACAAAGTTGGGATACAAACTTTTTGTTCTAACTGATATGGCAGATGACACGACACTCATTAATAGGGGCAACAGAATTACACATTAATTGTGGATTAATAAAGTACACAACTTCCTTGCTGATGTTAATCATTGATAGGTGCCCTATCAATTGGATACAAACTTTATACCCTAACTTATACACTACAGTATTATTGACTATTTCAGTAGCCGGAAATCACATCACCATAAATCAGATTATTAATTGAGATATTTAAGGAGTTGTATAGACACAAAGTAGTAACCATTATCAATGGCAACCAAAACCACTAGTACCTTTTATCGGTGATCTGATTCCAAAATCGATTGGATTCATATGCAAGGGAAGGGTCTTTCTCCAGTAGCTTTGCCATTAAACCACTTCGGTAATTCTCAAAAGATTCATCATCTAAACCTTCCTGCAATGCGTACATAGTTTAAAATAAGGAAAAGTGTCGTGGAGGAAAGATTAAGTAAACAATGCACAATGTCCAACAGTACATGCTGACATTGTTCACACTTTCAACTTTCCTCAAAAGTGAGTAACATAATAAGATTGAAGGTGCACTAAATTGGCGTGGCAATAAACAATACACATAGGTCAGAATATCAGCCATAAATTCTAGCCAAATTCAGCCCCACAGGATGGTTCTTGAAAGGATGAATCATTTTATACCACAAAGCCTACTCCCCACCCCCATTATTCAGTAATCTTTTTCAAGAAATAATTTTTAAGTAGAAGATAAATTAAGTAGGACATCAAATAACTCATTAAATATATACCCACTATACTAAATTATTTAATATGGAATGTAATTGATTCCCAAAAAATAAACTTTTTTGTCCTACCAGGACCGTGCTTTATTTAACTAAATAGATTCACCAACAAAACTCATGCTTTCTAACGTACAAGAATAGCACTGGCATGCATGCAGCTCCTCTATTTGGTAATGTTAGCTGCACCACTTCATAAGAGGTGACTGATAAAACAAATGAAATCCAGGATATTTAATGTCCCAGAAAGAAGGTCTTTGACTGCCTTTATACCAGATGCTTAATGGCTATATATAGAAACTGACCCTAGATATATGAAAAAATGCTGGTAAGTAGACAATCTCCTCTTCGGGGAAAAAAAAAAATCCCATTTTAAAAATAGAAAGATTCATTATGTTATTTGTACCCAAAATTACATAAGCATAACGTGACAAAATTTATACGGCATGACTCGCTATTACGATCATTTAAATCATTGCATAAACATGAGAAAGCATCAATCGTTGATACAAAGATCATTAAAAAAAAAAATGAAACTAGATGAGATGGATTTCTATGTTTACCAACAACTCATCCAGGCCACTAATGAAGTTGTCAATTCTCTCCTGCAAATAGATTGGGTTGTACTTGGAAGATTGAATACAGAAACAAAACCCAAAAACGCGATATGTTACCCTTGGGCTGCATTCAACAACATAACCAAGCTGCTCCTTTGTCCTATATTCCAAAATAAAGGAAGAATGGGTTAAAATCAAATCCCAGTTGAAACTCAGTGCCACTGAGGTCATTGATGGTTGATTCTAGGTCTTCCATCCACACAAAATAAAATTAGAAAAAGGAAACAAAAAAGATAATGCTGAACATTATTATGGGTCAATGGAAACAAAAAAGATAATGCTGAACATTATTATGGGTCAATGGCTCTTTAATGCTTTTCCATTCAGCGTATGCAAGCAGTTAGCTCAACCTAGGAGATTACATCTAAGAGAACCATTCCCTATGAAAATTATTTGCTTCATAAACTGAGACTAGCTTTCCTTGTCTGTCCTAGAACAAGTAGGGAAACCATAGATCAGACGCATTTCTGACACAGAAAAAACTCTTCCAGTTATAATCAGACAGCACCCACATCCTATCGAAAAGAAATTTGTCTAAATCAGTATTCTCAAGCCTGAGAACTTTCACCAGTAAAATCCTCTGGAACTAATCTATGGCCATAAAACAGCATCATCGATTGAGAAAGAATTTCAACCCAACGAAAGATCACCTTAGCTGATTAAAAAACGGCTCTTCCAAAATTTCATCGAAAAGATCAATCAAGGCCTTCAATCTTGTCAATTCCATTCCTTTTTCTTGTTCAATTTGGAAATAAAGCTGCAAAGCAAAAACCAAAGAATTAACAAAAAAGAAAACTGAAGGATGGGAACACAAAATTTGAGCAGCCCAAAGAAGGATTAAATAATGTCCATTTCAACTACCTCAATCACGGAGTTTGTTTCACACTTATTCTTCACGCTCACATTTTGTACGAGGTTGGCACCTGAGGGAAGGCAAATTACACGCTCTTGATGCCTCATTTCAATCGGAAGAGGTTGAACAGAGAAGATACTTTTAAATATATTCGATATGTGAATCGCTTCTTCTTGTGACAAATTGCCGTGACAAAGGCCCTCAATAAATAGCTGTTATATAAGCAGACATTAGTAGGTAGGACTCATTATATAAGCAGACATTAGTAGGTAGGACTCATTGAAAAAGTCTTACATCAAAGACAGAAATATAAAACAAATAACTCAAACCAGAAGTCCAAATTAATCAATCAGATTGACTTATGTCCTAGGTAAAATGGCAAATCGGCATTAATTAAGAACTGGTAATTCAACAGACATCGGTGATAGGTTGACAAAATTTGAGGCTTGACTGCTAATAGATAACCTTGGCCTTTAGAAGACACCTGTCAGTAGTTTCCACATTTTGACCCCTTCAATATTAGCTTACAAAGTCATAGGTATTTCAGAAATTCAAGATGAAAAACTAAAGTGTCTTCATTAGGGTAAGCAGCAGAATTTATCCATGAATTTAAATTCATTTTAAGTAAGATATATTGAATTAAATTGATTGGATGCTCAATTTCCTATTTTATTTTTCCCTGATGGCCAAGAGGTACCCAAAAACTAATGTTTGTTTTTTTCGAGGGAAACCACAATTAGGGTTCAAGCTATCAATGCCAGCTTGAACAACCCTTGGCGGTCTATCCTTTCTTTTTTCTCCTTTTCCCTTTGCTTCTAAGGATCGCCAATTTCATAGATCAAAAAAGCTGCTTTCATTGGCAAAATGGAAAAGAGAACATGCAACAGCTCCCTGACAATATGGGAGTTATTGGCATGTGAGCATGCGTCTCGTTCAGAACATTCTTCTGGCCAGCCACACACCATCAAGTTTAAGGAAATAATTCTATTTATAAAGAATTTGCAGCACAAATTAAAAAATAAAATCAATGAAAATCTAATTTGCTTAGTAATTAGCAAACCTGTGAACGAAGCTCAGGAATGAATGCCATCAAATCTGCAAGAGACAGGCCGTGTAGTATAGATAACTTCTCATCTACATCATAGAAACTCTGACATAGAACTTGTAGTCTCAGGTATGATGAATGACTAAGCGGCTTCATATTGGTGTTTTTCAAAGTTCTCACCACATCTTCTTTAATAACCTGTTAAGTTCCTAGTCAGTTTCATCAAAGATAAGCTGAAATAAGAAACAAACAAATTCTACTCCTCCCAACTTAATGCAGCATCAAATTTTTATCCAACATACATTTAAGCTGGTATTAACTATAAACACTCAGTTGCTTCTGTCTCATTTAAATCTATCATGCATAAGAAACTAATCAAACTGCAGACTTGCTTGCCAGCTAGTATACAATTTTCAACAAGAACCACTCATGACAAAAGTTTCTCAGGTCAGCTGATAATTAGAATACAAGAACCAACAACCCAGGACTTTCTCAGTAAGAAAATGGTAAAATAACACAGCAAGCAAGAGATGGCTGGAAAATGGTAGAAAGTAAATAATAATAAGAAGAAGAAGATAATAATAATAATGAAAAAGATTAAAAAGAAAGAAGAAAGAAGGGCGGCAAAAAATAGTATAGCTACCTTAAAACGATCATCAGATGGCAGAAAGGATTTGGCTATTGCCAAAACCTTAGATAAGAGAACTGGAAGCTTGTCATTGAAACCATACACCTTTAGTTCCAGCTTGTCACTGAAGATAGATACAGAAGTTTCCAACTTGGCAACACTGGCCTGGAGACAACCAATGGTAATTTCTATCATGCAGTGACTTCAAATGACATATATGAATAAAATTTGAGAGGAATAAGAAGATTAGAAAGTAGAAGAAATAAGTTAAACAAGGCATCAAATATAGACAAATATGACTCAAGAACAAAAAAAAAAAAAAATATCTCAACATTTTACTTGTAAGAACATGGGGAAAATGTATAAACTTAGCAACAGAGTAATCAAGATGGCTAGATGTAATTAATGAATTTATAGCAGAAGAATTTTTCACACTACCAAAGCAAAATATTTTGTAGACGAAATCAAAACTCACACTAAAAAGAAACTTATACTTTCCCTTTCAACTGAAGAAACAAGTACACAAATTTATTGATGGATGCTGGAGGTCCCTATGCTCATGGTATTGGCTAGATGAGGCCCAAATTTGGAGCATGTAAATGGCTACCTTTAATCAACCACAAATTCTGGAGTGTGCATGGTGGAATCTTTCTGAGGGGATGCTTCTTGGTTTCCCTCAATAAATAATGTTACAAATCCTTGCTTTCTCTTATATAGCCAAGTATCCCTCATCCTATCTATGTTCACAGAGGTCTAAACTAGGGACTACTACCAAACCCTATAACCTTGATAGTCAGGAATCCCGCAGTACATTAGTATCCCCGGTAGATGGCCCCAAGGGATTTGAGCCCCAGACCTCTTGGTCGAATCCAAAGGTCTTAACCACTCAATCCAACACCTTGGGGTTCATAGGGGTATCAAACATATCTACCTGTTAGCCAGCTTGGCCTCACTGGATCATATCAGTCCAGAATAAAAATAATGATCAGCCAGAATTTAGGAGAAGCAAAATTTCATTCTTCATAAAAGATAAGCGACTAACCTGATATATAATCTCATTCAGCTCATCTTTAAGAAGGTGAATAAAGAGTTCGGTTAAAATACAATTCTTTACATTATCATATCCTCCCTTCAGATTTATGCGAAAATATGTATTCGCACGGGGTAGTTTAAAAGTATTATCTAGCTTGTACCAGAATCTGATTAATGGTTCATCAATTATACATGTTGGAGAAGAGACAGTCACAAGATCATTAGATATGTCATTCGCTCGAATGGAAAAATCAGTTGGAATGAACTCATTCTGGGATGGCAGTTGTAATGACACATCAATTTCTGGAGGATTCCTCCATAATTCCATCAAAGATGGGGAAATATCTTCCTCAGTGTAGCGTGAACCAAACCAAGGCTCATAATGGAAATCTGGAAGAGAAACAAGATTGTTAGGACTGTTTAGCTAAATTGTTTCAACAAAAGAAAAACAACTCAGTTCATTTAATCAGAAGATAGAATTCATGATCATCAAATATAATCCATGAGTCCTAAAGAAGGTTTAGCCACGCAATACTATCATCTAGAGAAACAGACAGTTTAGTTATCAAATTACCTTGTGACTTAGCAAAGGATTTTGATACTACATCAATCCTCATGTTTTCTGGCATAAAGAAACCCAGTAAATGTTTTATCATTTCCTCATCCCACACCTCGTACATGTAGTCTCCATAAATGACATGTTCTGCTGGATAAATAAGTAAATTCCCTGCCATAAAAAATTTTTAGATACAGTTTAGTAGAGAGAAACAATATAATAGATAGAGTTTATTAGAGAGAAACAATATAATCCAAAGAAGATAAGAATGATGATAATAGAGTTCTTTCTTGTAATGTGTAACATTTTCATGTCAATTACTCCACTAAATAAAAGCAGTAACATCCAGGATCTAGCAGGTAAAAATTTTCATAGAATAGGATACAATATCCCTACATTGTAGACAGTTATCCAATAATTACTTGCTACTTTTGCAATGCTTATTACATGGCAACGTGGCCAAACATTTCTTTCAACTATGTTAATAAAAATAAAGCTAAGAACTAGAGTGGACCAGGTGTCCACAAAGAAAACAAATCAGCCCGTCAGAATGTGGATATATATTAAAAAAAAAAAAACCAGTTTACAAATTTTGAGTCTACCTGTAGCATACAGAAAACAGCCCACGCCGATCAAGAATCTCTAAGAAGAGAAACCTAGCTCAATAACTTCCCAGTTCATAGGACAATTAAGGGAAAGAATCTTGAAAATCCTCAAAAAGAAAAAGGCCCAAATAGATGCCAAAAAACTAAATTAGCCCAATACCCCTTCTTCATTGGATTTTTCCATGTTGACTTTGAGACCAATAATGATGTCAAAGCTCTCTTATCACTTCTAATAAATTCTCAGTGGGGCAACTGGCAAATAACAAAATTTGCATTTGGCACAAGAAACTGAATAAGATTTCTAGATCAACAGTAGTCAGTTGATTATATTGTAAAAGGATATTGGCTACGAGGAAATCTAAAGGCCAACTGAATGATAGTCTTAACTTTCAATTAAACACCGCATACACCCACACAAAGTAATGAAATAAGCAAACCAGTAACACCTTAATTCAGAAGTAGCATCAAAAGAATCAGACAAGCTAATAGTCAATAAAGTGAACCTGCAAGTTCTGCAGCATAATCATCCTGAGGTTGCTCCTCTGCAAATCTAAATTCCATGTTCCCAATGTCCTGAAGTTCCTTAAATATCAATTTTTGGGGAGAAACTTGGCGCAATAGTTTAATGTATTGATAAACAAAGCCAATGATGTCAAAGATCTGCAAAATAAGGGAACCATATGGAAAAGAAGCAATAACATTTTAGCATTCTATTAGAAGAAGATTAATAACATTGAATCTAAATCTGCATAGTCACTTTAAACATATATTCTAGTAGTCAGAGAATCAGATAGAAAGGGCAACTATGCCACACAAAGGAACAAAGTCCTGAGAACCTAGCAAGTCGAATTTCCCACACAGTAGCAACAGAGCATCAAAAGTTAGTAATTCTCAAGCAATCTAGATGAACATACAATACCATCTACAAATAGCGAGGTCATAACTGATCAAACATGCCAAAAATAACTGAATGATCCTCATCCAGAAATTTGTGTAAGCCTAAATTATCATCCATGTGATTAAAATTGCTAAACTAGCAGAGTTTCTTAAGCATTTTTCAGTCAGTTTCAGTTGTTCTGTACAACCAAGAGAAGATATCCTTAACAGGAGACAAGATAAATACCTTTTCCAATCCAGAATCTGTTAGGTGTATGGACATGACAAAGATATAAGCTATAGAAGATCGGTGCATTCCTTCATCACCAACACCAGCGGAAATAGAAGTTGCCCACCCTCTGCCTTTAAGAAAGGAATGCAAGCTTCCTCTGCCCTCTGAAAATTTAAATAATGTGCTCAGAATTGCACTTAAATGCAAAAACACATGGTGAACATAGAAATCATATAAATTTGGGTAATGTCAAACATCCTAGCCAGAAAAATAAGGACAGAGATTATTCCAGAAATCTAACTGTAGGCACAAGTTAATTATTCTTCTTATGGTTTGTTTATGAGACTGTTGGCAAAGTCATCCCCCAACAATTCAAATAACACTTGGTGAGATTAGGATTTCCAAATAAAGGAAACCAAAGTGCCACAGTAGTCAGAAGTAATGATGGCTTGGCTTACAAAGCAAGTCATCGGAAGTACCACAGTAACATTTGAGAAATGCGAACCAGGATCAACATTCCTTTCTTCTGCACACATAAAGAAACAGAGATACACATGCGTACAATTCCTATGTCGAATGCAATGATATATCTTACCATGTCCCAGGAGATGGGCTAAATAATCTTCAGATTTCTTCAAATAATCTTGATGAAGACATGGCATGGTCCATGTTAAGTCCAGAATATGAACATCCTTAACAGCCTCCAGCCTAAAGAGTTTACCAGCTTTCCATATAGTTCCTTCCACTGTAAACTGAGGTTTTATTTGAGGACCTTTTCTGACATTGGCAAACAATTCCACAACCCAGCTCTGAAGTGTATCCAGAGGTTCTGCAGCAATAGCAAGCAATACTACTAAGACCACATTCATTTAAAACACCAATATCGTCAAATTTCCATCCAATTCAACAACAACATCCATTACAAAGTATTTTTTCTGGACCCTTGCATGACAAAGGATATCAATTACCAATTCCTGTATTAGTGTAGATGGTTCATTTTAAAACAAATGTGCCAATGTGTGCTAATGTTTATTTCAGTTTTTAAACCAAAATCAAGACAAAAGTAAAACTATGAGAATCACAAAAATTTCACATTGAGGAATTAATGCCATCTTTTGTAAAAGAACTATTCCCTAGAGACACTAAAACAAGAAGTGAAAAATTCATAGATTATCATTTGATAAGCTTGACGTTTATAAAAGGGCAAGAGGCTCAGTTTACTAGACAGGGAACCTAAACTCCCTTTTCCACAAGGTCCATGATTCACAAAGTTTGAGGCTAAAAAATTTTACTAGTGAAATGCCTTAACTGGCTATAGGGCTTCACCTTAAAACGTGATTCATCTTAATAGGAAGTTTCACCAGTGGAATCTATGACAGTGCAATGGAAATGGTTCTGAATTCCCGTCTTAAGTGAAGGACATGAAACAGTATATCTACCATGAGAGTGGAGGACAAAGCTTTACAATAGGGAATAAGTGTTGTCACTACTACTACACAAACCCCATTAAATGGCTCCAAACCTCAGCCACATTTCAACATCCCCACAACACCAGAAAATGGGTCTAAACTCCGTTTTAAGCAAAGGACATGAAACAATATATTAATTATGAGTGGAGGACAAAGCTTTACAATAGAGAAGAGGTGTTGTCACCACTACTTCACAACCCCTATCAACAAGCTCAATGCCTCCAAACCTCAAACCATTTTTCATCAACATCTCCAACACCAGAAAATCATAAACCTCATGGCCAGCACCACTTCTGCAGTGCACTATCATGCTGCCAGCAACACCATCCCCTCTCCTACCACACTGCATATGATTACCATCACCATATCTAACACTAAACGATCACAACAGTATCTCCATCACCGCCAAACCATTACTGACATGCCATCCCACCATTATATTGGCTAACACTAGCTCTTCAAACTACATTGAATTCATCATCCGTAACAATATCCCTACTTCCACCGCCAAAAGCTTTGTGGAATTCAGTTCCACTTATTGAAAATTTTCAAATACCGGCTCTGTTCCTTCTCAACTAAGAATAAAGCACTGCATAATAAAATAAATAATATATAGCAACTCAAAAGGAAAACTGTACCTCCCCCGATGACAACTAGCTTCATTAGCCCACCTTGGTAATAGTTCATGTACAATTTCATAATTTGCTCCCGCAAATTGATTCCTTTCTCCATAGCATCAGTCAGACTTTTTTTATTCCCTTAAATGAAGACAAAAAGACATTTCAATATAAACAGTTAAATACATAGTCCAATAAACATGAACAAAGTACTGGCGAGCTTACCCCAAAAGAATTTGTTAAAAGCATGACCGAGTTGAGATGTATGGCACTGAAGTTGTTGAAGGCGGCAAGCATCATTTTGCAAAGCCTGGTTAAATTCTATCATCCATATCGTTCATATTATGGCATAACATTCAGCAATGAACAACACGACAGCAATGCAATGAGAACTAAATGATAAATGTAGTTAAAATTGAAATCTTTCAAGGAAAAAAAGGTCTAATAGTATTAGGTAAGAATAATACACACCTGAATCTACAGCAAGAACCTCTCGCTCCATGGCTTCCACTTTCATAAGGGGTGAAATAAAAAACTGAGAAAATCTGATAAGGCAAAAAGACCAGCTTAAAAAACATCCAACCAATCCCCTAATCTGTGAAGGCAGAGTTTGATAGCTATCTTTTAAGGATTGATAGTAAAGGAAATGACTTCGTTGATGCAACTTAAACATTAAAAGTATGGAGTCATGCTACTAGCACCAAATAATGCAACAGCAATAAACATCATGTCAAAGCATAATCTTCATTAGATAAGAACCAATGACACTAAAGATCATGGTAAACATAAAAAATGTATATTGGTAAAAAATTAATGATGATCAAGAAGTAATGACCAATAGGGAGGATGAGAAATTAAACCAAAACATAACTCCAGATAAGCTTTAAAAAACCCACTTTAGCTAAAAGAATAGCAGTTCTCCTGATTACATAAAATTGTATGTGTAACATAAATATCAACATAGAATATCTATTAAATGGTATGAAATTGAGAAAGCAGATTGCAGAAAACAACAAAACTCAATGTCAAAGCAAGAAGGCATAAGAAAGAAAAAAGATAGAAACCCACACTCTGCTTCATTAAAACAAATATAGAAAGAAAAATCAATAAACTCAAGGACTATGGTTATCAAAATTACATACATGAAGAAATCAGCATTTACCTCATCAAAGCACCCTTAAGAAACTCCCGTTTGATTTCGAAATGATAACAAGTGTGCTCAGTTTCCGTGTATGCATTCGATGAACCTCCATGCTTGGATAAGTAACTATCATACTAGCAAAGAATAGAGTCAAATTGGTAGGCCCAATTACAATCATTTTATGACACATAAATCAATATCAACCTCAAATTTACAGTACATAACGAGTATAAGTTTTGATTATCATTTCAGTGTCATCATAGTCCCATATGAACCAACTGTTTTCATGAAACTGATTAAATTTCTTCTACTTTGTTTGGCAAAATATGAAGGGGGCGTTGGAGGGGAAAAACATAAACAAACAGACCTCATTTTCATCAGGAAATTCAGTACTCCCCATGAAAAGCATGTGTTCTGCAGCAAATCATAAAACAGACCTCAACAAACTCACTCATAACACACCTCGTAGATTACAAAGTTCCACTAGGATTAAAAAAAAAAAAAGAACCACAAACCTAGAAAATGAGCGAGGCCTTGTGCCTCCACAGGATCACAGAAACTGCCCATTCCTACACACATTGCAGCAGCTGCCTGTGAAGTTTAAAATTTCTAAATCAATTTTTCTAGTATAAAAAATTATATTTGAAAAATCAAAATGAAATAGCTAATTAATCTAACCTTCTTAGTCTGTGAAAAAGTTCCCTTTCCTTTCACTTCCTTCTCAGTATCATTTTCATCATCTTCCTCCTCGTCTTCGTATTCGTCGTCTTCGTATTCGTCGTCAAAAGTTTCATCGTCTTCTTCGGTGTTGTTTTCTAGGGTTTTAGATGAATCGTCGGCATAAATCTCAGGATCGTGAACAAGCAAAGCACAAAGACGGTTCTCCAGCTCAATCACTCTGTAAAGTCTCTTGTCGTTTGGTGATTTGATTACAATTTCGTCCGAAGACCAAACGCAACCATTCCCTCCCATTCTTTTATCTTCTTCTTCTTCTTCCCTGATTACAGAGGGTTTTAATTCGATGGCCTACTGAAACTAGTTGAAACTAAGTGACCGGTTGGTAGGCTTATTTATTTAAAAGGAATAATTGTTTATTTAAGCGTATAAATATTTTTTTAAAATTTTTATAGTGTTTAATTAATTTTTTAGTAGAGTTTTTTTAATTTAAATAAGTTAATTTAACTCTACTAGTAAAAATATAAAATTTAAATTTTTAAGAGTAGAGGTTATAGAGTTTTATTAAAAATAGATAATATAAAAAATATCACACAATTTAATGGTTTAAAAAAACTTTTTTTATTGACAACCAAACACCCAATGATTTTTTGTTCAAAAGTCCTATTGATATAAGTTTTATTATTATAAACTCTACTGTTATAAACTTTATTTAATAAGGTGTACCAAACGGAGTTTAAGAACGAATTATTAGGTAACATTCAAAAGACACGACATTTCACTGTTCATAGAGTATGGGGGTTGTAATATACGCATAAAAGTCATAAACTATGTCTTCCTTTATAATTTTACTAAAGGTGTGTATCGAGATGTTATTAGCCGTTTCTTCCTTTTATTGTAGAAATATTATCATTACACCACCTTTATTTTATCTTATATTTATCGAACCATTATAAAATTTTAACACATATTTTATACTACCTTTATTTTTATATTTATATCAACTAACCACTTTTATATTAATATTATTAAATAATTTTAATAAAATAATAATTTTACCCTAAATAAATTAAAAGATTATTTTATCTTATAAAAACTTTTAAAATTAAAAATTATAATCATAAAAATATCTCTAAATTTAATAAAAGAATAAATCCCAAATCAAGGTGCTCAATTGATTTTTATTAAATTTAGATTTTACAAAATTTTAATAATTATTTTTATTAAAAATTATAATTTTACAAAATTTTATTAAAAATAAATGAATTTATTTATTATAAAATTATAATTTTGTAAAATTTTATTAAAATAACTGAATTTATTTCTTAAAAGAATAAATCCTAAAAATTTAATAATTTAGGGGAGTTTTATTAAATCCCAAAATTTTGCAATTATTTTTATAATTATAATTTTATATTAAAATAATTTTTATTAAAAATAAAAATTCTAATTTTGGGATTTATTTTTAATAAATTAGGGATATTTTTATCATTATATTTTTTTATGTTTTAAAGTTTTATAAAATAAAATAGTCTTTTAATTTATTTGGGGGTAAAATTGTCATTTTATTAAAATTATTTAATAGTGTTAATGTAAAAATTGTTAGTTGATACAAATATGAAAAGAAAGATGGTACAAAGCACATGTTAGAATTTTATAGTGGTTGGATAAACATAACACAAAATAAAAGTGATATAATGATAATTTTCCTTTATTGTATTATTTAACTGTCATGTCGCCTGCAATTTCTATCATATTGGGGTTAGCTTTTCAAGGAATTTTTAATTAAAGGAAAATTATCATTGCACTATTTTTTTTACCTTGTGTAGTTGTGTTCATTTAATTATCATAAAAGTTTAATATATTTTATGTATCATTTTTTTAATTTATATTAATTAGCTACTTTTTCACTAACATCATTAAATAATTTAAATAAATTGATAATTTTATTCCTAATAAATTAAAAAATTATTTTATTTATAAAAGTTTTAAAAAAATTATAATTATAAAAAAACCCTTAAATTTAATAAAAAAATAAATCACAAATAAAGGTGCTCAATTGATTTTTATTCAATTTAGATTTTTAATAATTTTAATAATTATTTTTTATTAAAAATTATAATTTTGTAAAATTTATTTATTAAAAAGATAAATCCCAAAATTTTGTAATTATTTTTATAATTATAATTTTATATTAAAATAATTTTTATTAAAAAATAAAAATTCTAATTTTGGGATTTATTTTTTTATTAAATTTAGAAGTATCTTTATAATTATAATTTTTTAAAATTTTTATAAAATAAAATGGTCTTTTAATTTATGAAAATTATCATTTGTATACCCTTAGTTTACTCAATTATCAAAAATACCCAAAATATTCTTTTAGGTACTTTCGATGGAAGAGCTTTTAACTCCAATATGTGCAGTTAGTGTTCATGTACTTATGGTATGTTTGAAAATACAGCAATGAAAGTGTTTGGTAAAACATCCATTTTTACATGGTAGCTTGTGTTTATAACTATGCCGCCCACTAATACTTGATATCAAGTGATTCTATCTCATAGTGGCACTGTGGATTAAAACTCAATATCAAACTTACTCTAGGGAACAAACTCACATTGCATTCAGGTTTGCATTTTGTCTTATTTCCTAAATTTTTACCACTTTCACTTCAAAGCTTCGAACATTTTGAAATAAAATCTTTAACAACACGTAATTTTGATAGTGATCATTTCAGCACTTAATGTTATAATGTTTATTGTTTAGTTGTTACTACTAAGCATACATGCTTTGTTTTAGGAATTCAAAAGGAATATGTGCAACCTAAGTGCAAGCACATTGCTTCTCATAGATGTACAAGAGGTGAGATTATTGATATTAAGGGCTTGAGCTCAAATGAACCATGTAGTGAATATGATACCTTGCCCACCCCGGAAGTTGATAAAGTGCAAGAAACATTTAAATCTAGTTCGTTAGAGTTGCATGCAATTATAATGGACCCTCTTCCTGATGTTTTACTCTGGGCTGAGGCTGTGGTATCTGACATGGCCAGAAAAAATTAGATTCCTGAGCCTGTTGTGGAAATGGAGAGTAATGTAGAAAAAGTTGTGTTGAATTCTTTTTGTTAATGCTTATATGGAATATATACAAGCTAACAAGGGTAATCATAAAGACGAATCTTGTAGTCATCAAAATAATGTGCCAATACCCAACTTGATAGAAAAGAATACTACTACCCAAACCTACGAGGTGCTTATTTGTAGTTTGTTTTTGTTTACTGTTTTATCTTCAATTTATGTGGCTAACATATTGTGTCTTGCAGATGATGTCTGTATTTTTTACACTGTATTTCATATTGGTTGCTTCCTTTTGTTTCCTTTATATGTTTTATATGATTTAAATTCTTCAAACTTTTGTGCAATCATAAGGTCCTCATGTGCAGCCATCGTTTTATGTATTTATTTATTATTACTTTGCAATGGAAGAATATCTTTAGTTTATTCTATAGAGGTGCATTTCGGTGCTTAATTTTGTTGTTCCCTTTTATGTTTGGCTAGATTTTAACAGTTTCCCTCTAAGAGTAGCCGCTACTTAGATTAAAAGTCTTTGGTTCTTTGAGGCCAGTTAATTGACAACCTGAGCTCAGGTGATGGTTAGATTTATTACCCGAACTTGAGAACTAATATGTTGAAAATGGAAAAAACAAATTACTTCAATGCTTTGTGAAAAACTTATTACTGAATTTCAATTGTAGCCAAGTGTTTTTCATTTATTACTAACAGAAACAGGAAAAGCTTAAGTTTTTCGTGCTTAAGAGCATACTTATTTGAAAATGTGGATTGGAGCATGTTCAAAGTTAGAAAGTTGTCTGCTATTTTAATCTATTTAAGGAATTCTCAATATGATGATCTTGAATAGCTTACTTGATTGAGTAATTAATTACTACTAAAAATATGTACAGACAGTTAGAATATAAACCTTTAAACAAAAAGATTCTTATTTTATGTCACTAGTTAGCACAAGTATGGTGTATCTATGTTTGTTCTTGAAGAATGTGTCTTTTCCCCCCTTTTTAACATTGCTTGAGCTGTAAATCTAGATCGTTGACTGGTAAACTGTGGATAATTAGATTAAGAAATTTGGAATGACAATTTCTTGTTTTATTATTGAATAATTTTAAATTTACATTGACATTTAAATGCAATAAAATCCTGCTTTCACTCTATTTGGTTGATGAAGTTTTCAAGAACATTATGTTGAATTCCTTGTACTTGGATCGACATTTTTCTAAATTTGTGGTCTATATTTTTTTAAGAGTTATTTTCTGTTTACCTTTAATAAATTGACTATCTTCCAAAAGCCCTGAAACTATTGTAAACCTCAACTTACCTTTGATTACTAATTAGTAGATAATGACAAATGGGGGCATGTTGATAAAAAAAAAAATCTTTCTAACCGTAACTGGGGGAAAATGGACGTTTAAAATAATTTGGGTGTATTTTGACAATGGTTAATCTGTTAAGGGGTAAATTGAACCCATAATTTAAATATGTCTGATATTATGGTGCCACTTTTGTAGTGGAATGGATCAATGGATGGATTGCCATCCAATCATATGAATAGATTTTACTTACCTAGTCCAAAGAGAAAGGTTGTGTCGCCATTAAAGAAACATGACATCACCAAATTTGCTAGAAGGAGAAAGAAGAAGAGATGGAATCTTGAGGAAGAAGAAGCCTGAAGGAAGGGCGTGGAAATGTATGTGCTTCTCTTAAGAAAAACCTTCGAAATATCTAGCCTTGATAATCATTTGAGTTTGATATTTTCTTTGTAACTATGGCTGTTGCACATACGTTCCTGATGTTTGTGTGTCAAGTGTATTTTGTGGGAACATCAATGAGGTGGGTGGCATTGTGATAGGCCATAGATGATTGTACTTACACCTCTATTTCAAATACTAACTAGGCAACCCAAGAGGGGGTGTGAATTGAGTTTCTAAAAAATTTAAGCAATTAAAAACTTAATGCAATTTAAACAAAGCAATCAAATTGAAATAAACAAATTAATGTGCAATAGAAAAATAAAGAGATATGATAAAAGAGAGCAAACACATGGTTTTTATATGGTTCGGCCAATCGTGCTTATGTTCACGCCTCCAAGCACACCAGGCTTGAGGATTTCACTAAGCAAGCCTCCAAGACTTGAACAACTCTTACAATTGACTTCCAAGGTGTCAATAGACTTTTACAACAAGAGATAATCCATAATCTCTTAACTCAAGTGTATCCTAACACTTACAACCACTCAAAAATTAAGATTACGAATGAATTTTCTCTCACACAATGTATGTGGCTACAAATGAAAGTTTAAAGTGTGAATCAGTGAAACAAAAACAAGTTTAAAGCTCAATAAGAATTGTATACTCAGTAGTAAGCTGAATCATAACTCTTGGATCACTCTTTGTTTGAATTTGGTGAACCGACAACAGTTAAAGGTAATTCGATTTTTCTCAGAAAGTCAACAACGGTTAGTTTTCAGCTCCAACAATAAATTCATTCGTATTTTCAAAAACCGCCAAAACAAATTTGGGCTAACTGTTCTTGGTAAACGGTTCACGGTTACAATCTAATTTCTTTTTGAAAATTATCGGTTCACCGTTATTTTCCATAATAAGCATTTAAACAACTTTTTGCAGAAAATGATTTTCTGATTAAAGTTAACAATTATCTGAATTCTTAAACATATCTAAAATATTATATAGCTTTGAGAGTTTGTTTAATATTTGATTGACACTAAAAAATGTACATTTATTAAGGATGAAGTTATTATTAGTTTTTCACTTATTATGTCAATTAATGCGCTCATTATTTCTAAATTATTTTAATACTCCCCAAATATATTTTTATGTTAAATTAATTCGCAATATGTTAATTTTCATTTTATAAATATTTTTTAGGAATAAAGATGTAATTGGAATTAAAAGCGGGAACAAAGAAGGACAAGTGGAGCAATTTGGAATTCATCAATCGAGGAGATATTATTAAAAAAAAAAGGAGATTGGAAATCATGTTGGTGATGGTTAGGAGGCCATTACGCCTCCTGACCATCACACATTTCAACATATTTATATATTTTAAAATAATAATAAAATAATAAATAAGTAATAAAAAAAAGAAAGTTAAAGACATTTGTTGCCTATAAGAAGGGGCTGGTGCAAGAGCAAAGCGGAGAGTCGAGAGCTAGAAGCTAGTAGAGCTTATTTTTCAAAAGCCAAGAGAGAGTTCAACTGAGGACTTTTTTTTTTCTTTTCTTGTTTTCTTCTGTATCAGTTTCCTTATAATATATTTTAAAAGTTTATCAAATAAAAAGAGTGTTGTGTTTTCTTTCAATATGAGTGGCTAATTTTACTGAGCTGAGATGAAGGGTGAAGCTCAAAGTTTCAAACCATAAAATTAATTACTTTCTCAAGTGAGTTTTAAGTTATTTTATTCTTTTTTGGCTATTTTTATGTTATATTAATTTATGAATCCAACCAGATTTTATGGTATTTTGACATAATGTCGACACATTAATTATGACACATTAGGTACTTTATTTCATATTTATCTACACACATGAAATTAAATGATATAATTATTAACTGGTAAAAATGGGGCAAAATATAAATAAGAGAGTATTAAAATTATAGTTTGAATACTGAGAGTAGATTCCATAACCTTAGCATATTTTTAAATTGTTTTCAAATAATTTATTTTCTCCACAATTAATTTTATTAGTTTTAAATTAACTACTAAATTTAAAACGCCATGTGGTTTGACCCCGGACTCACTGAATTATATTATAATTAGATACTCTTATACTTGTAAGTAATACAATTTTGAGTCGTGTCAAATTTTTGGCGCCGTTGTTGGAGAGTTTTTTAAATTTGGTGTTACTTTGTCTTTACTTTATTTTTATTTTATTTTTATTTTTATTTTATTTTTATTTTATTTTTATTTTATTTTATCGTTACTATCTTTCTGTGGTGCTATTTTATTCTTTTTTTACAAAACTTCAGTTAGCACCCCTCTTCTTTGCAAACCTTAAATTATCCATAAAAGTTGTGAGAAACTTCATTTTAACCCAGAAACCTTTGCAAATCAATCCTCAAATCAAATTTATTTCTTTTATTTTTTTACAATTTACTTTCCGCATTTATTTTACATGGTCGGTTTTACCGTCCGATTGTTATTTAAATTTTGTTAATTTATGTATTTTTGTTTAAATGATCGGTTCTACCGCCTAGCATTTTAATTTTAGTTTATTTATTCTTGTACATTAATTTATTTAATTTTATGTTTTATTATATGATTGGTTTTAAAATATCACCTAAACTATTTCTTTTAATTTCTTTGTTTATTGTTGATTTCACCGCTTATTTAATTTATTTATTTAATTTCAGTTTGTTTATTTTTATTTTGTATTTTTTTCTTATTTAATTTCTAGTTTATTTTTATTTTTGCAATTTTCATTTAGCGTTTTATGCATCATTGGTTTAGCACACATTATTAGCATTGCATGCGTCGTTGGTCTCGTACAAATAGTGGTAGTTTAATTAGAAGATCACCTTCACCACCCTTAGATATGGCTGACATAGGAGCTGAAAATTTTTCAGAGCACGAAATGACCAAGCCTTGCAAAATCTTCTTGAACAGCCTAGGACTCTTGGAGACTTCATGCATCCTACTATAACTGGGTCACCATCATGCATAGTTTTCCCTCCTGATGCATTATGTTTTAATTTCAAACCTAGTATCATTTAACTTCTTCCTACTTTTCATGGTTTTAAGCCTGAAAATCCATATTTGCATTTATGGGAGTTTGAGGAAGTCTGTAACACATGTACTGATCAAAATTGTAGCATGAATATAATCAGGCTTAAGTTTTTTCCTTTCTCACTAAAGGATAAAGTTAAAACTTGGTTACAAAATCTTAGATCAGGATTCATCAAAACTTGGGATGAAATGCAAGCACAATTTTTGAACAAATTCTTCCCACCCCACAGAACAAATTCTTTCAAAAGACAAATCACCACATTCACTCAAAAATCAGGAGAAACCCTCTACCAATGTTGGGATATGTTTAACATTTGCCCACACCACGGTTTTGAAACATGGAAATTAATGTTTTATTTCTATAAGGGATTAACATCCCAAGGTCGACAAGTAATTGAAATGATGTGTAATTGTGAGTTTAGGGATAAAAGTTCTGAAGATGCATTAGACTATCTTGATTATATAGCAGAGAATGCACAATACTGGGATATAGTTGGGTCTTATGAGTCATCAAGTAAACCCCAGTCATCTCCATCTGGTGGAGGCATGCATAACCTTAGGGAAGACCATGATTTTCAAGTCAAATTTGCCTCATTAGCTAGAAAAGTCGAAGCATTAGAGTTGAAAAAGAATAATCATGTAAAGTCTGTTCAAAATATTTCATGTTATGTTTGCGATTCTACTGACTATTCTACGCAAGACTGTCCAACTTTGCCAGCTCTGAGAGAAAGTTTGCATGAACAAATAAATGATATTGACAATTTCAAAAGGCCAAATCCAAATCCATACTCCCAAACTTACAACTCTGGTTGGAGAAATCACCAAAATTTCAGTTAGAGAAATGACAATCATGCACAACCCTCACAACCAGTTCCTCCACGTCAAAGTTTCCAAAACCACTAGAGTGACCTACTATATGTCCTACAACCAAGAAAAACTCTGGAGGACACATTGCATTTGTTTATTGAAAAATGAGAGTCGATCAATAACCAAACGATGTAAACCTTAACCAATTTGATAACAACCATCTCCAAACTTACATATGCTCTAACCATACATGAAAGAGGAAAGTTTCCTGCTCAACCTAAACTAAACTCCAAGATTCAATAACATCCTCAAATGGGAAATTCAAGAATCCAAAATATGAGTCAAATCAAATCGATTATAACCCTTTATGGTGGTAAAGTGGTCAAAAAACACATTGTGGACTCTTGTGAAACTAGTAAAGATTCAATTTTAAAAAATAGGGAAGAGTCTGTCGAACCTTTAACCCATGAAGAAATAATCAACTCTCCTCCTGTACCCCCATTTCCTCAAGCATTAATCAAGCCAAAGAAAGCAAACCACAGTCCAGAAATTTATGAAGTTTTTAAACAAGTGAAGGTCAACATTCCTTTGCTGGATGCCATTAAACAAATACCTTCTTATGCTAAATTTCTGAAAGATCCGTGTACAATGAACAGGTAAGTTTCATTCTCTCAACCAATAGTGCTTTGAAATATAAGGATCCTAGTTGTCCAACTATTTCTCGCACTATTGGGGATCATAAAATTGGACATGCTCTACTTGATCTTGGTGCCAGTGTTAATTTGCTTCCTTACTCAGTGTACCAACAACTCAATCTCAGTGAGTTAAAACCAACTTCTACTACTCTTTTACTTGCTGATAGATCGATTAAGATTCCAAAAAGAATAATTGAAGATGTATTAGTCTGAGTCGATAAATCCATGTATCTTGTGGATTTTATTGTTTTGGAAACAGAACCAATTGCTAATGAATGTAAACAAATTCTTGTTATATTGGGTCGACCATTTTTAGCTATTGTTAAAGATTTGATTAATTGTAGGAATGGATTAATGAATTTATCTTTCGGCAACATGACATTGGAACTCAATGTGTTCAACATGTGTAAACAACCCCACCACTAAGAAGATGATGATGATGAGAATGAGGAGATTGATCTCGTAGAGCCAATCATTGAGGAATACTTGCAGGATGAGAATTTTACAAACTCTGTGGAAATTTGTTTTGTTGGTTTTTTTAAATCAAATAAGGAATTAGATTGTGATACTGCTAATATATGCTCTACACTTGATTCTATGTAGGTACCTACATGTGACAATAACCAATCGAACTTTGAAGATACGGTACAACTTGAAGAACTAAACAAAGAGAAAGCAACAAAGCTCGAATTAAAGCCCTTACCAAAAGAATTGAAGTATGTCTATCTTGGAGAGCAGTAGACATATCCGGTGGTAATTTCTTTCCAACTCATGCATGATCAAGAAGGTAAGTTGTTATATATACTAAAAAGGCATAAAACTGCATTTGGTTGGACTTAAAAGATATAAAAGAGATTAATCCATTAATTTGCACACACTAAATACACTTAGAGAAAAATGGCAAAACAACCCCGTCAACCACAAAGAAAATTAAACCCTCATATGAAAGAAGTGGTAAAGAATAAGGTCTTTAAACTACTAGATGTAAGAATTATCTATTATATCTCTGATAGTAAATGGGTAAGTCCAACAAAAGTAGTACCAAAGAAATCTGGAATAACCGTTGTAAAAAATAAAAAAGGTGAACCAATCCCAACACGAATTCCATCTAGCTGGCGCATGTACATTGATTATAGAAAATTAAATGATGCCACTAGAAAAGATCATTTTCCCCTTCCATTTCTAAACTAAATTCTCATAAGAGTAGCTGGATATCCCTACTACTGCTTTCTTGATGGCTACTCTGGCTATTATCAAATCTCTATAGCGTTAGAAGACCAGGAAAAGACCACATTCACATGCCCATTTGGAATATTTGCATTTAGAAGAATACCCTCTGAACTTTGTAATACTCCTGCAACATTTCAAAGGTGCATGCTAAGTATTTTTAGTGACATGGTTGAAAATTATCTAGAGATTTTTATGGATGATTTAGCTGTATTTTTTTTGGAAATGTGCAAAGAAAAAGGACTAGTTTTAAATTAGGAAAAATGTCATTTCATAACCCCTTCTGGAATTGTCATGGGCCATGTCGTGTCATCAAAAGGAATCGAAGTTGATAAAGCCAAAGTTGAAGTCATTTCAAAAGTACCCTTACCAAAGACAATTAGAGAAGTCCGTTCTTTTTAGGACATGCAGAATTTTATAGGAGGTTTATAAAAGACTTCAGTGCCTTATCTAGACCAATTTGTAACCTTCTAATAAAAGACACACAATTTGAATAGACTAAAGATTGTCAACAAGCTTTTGAAAATATAACTAGTCGTTCGACATCAGCCCCAATAATGCAAACCCCTGATTGACAATCAAGGACAAAAAGAGCGCTAAAAATGTTGTTGCAGATCATTTTTCAAGATTTACAAATGAGTCTTCAATTGAATAAACACCCATCAATGATTTTTTTCCTGATGAATTTTTGTTTTCTATAAACAAAATGCCTTGGTATGCTAATATTGTTAATTATCTTGCACAGGTGAAATGCCATGTGACTGGAATTCCCAAGACAAGAGAAAATTCTTAACAGAAGTGAAAAACTTTTACTGGGATGATCCATACCTGTTTAAGTACTGCTCTTATCAAATTATTCAAAGGTGCATACCAGACAACGAGGTAAGTAGGGTCATTCAATTTTGCCATTCTGAAGCACGCGGTGGCCATTTTTCTTAAAAAAAGATAGCTGCAAAAATATTGTAGTGTAGATTTTATTGGCCTACCTTATTTAAAGATTCACATGCATTCTGTAAAGTGTGTAAGAATTGTTAAATTGTAGGGTCTATTTCAAAGCAAAACATGATGTCTTAAACCCCATCCTTGTCATTGAAATATTTGATTGTTGGGGAATTGATTTTATGGGCCCTTTTTTCATCATCATTTATATACATTCTGGTTGCTGTTGATTATGTTTCAAAATGGATAGAGACAATTCCTTGTCGGCACAATGATCATAAGATTGTGATATGCTTTTTAAAAGAAAATATGTTGAGCAGATTTGGAATATCTTAAGCCATTATCAGTGATGGAGGTAAGCGTTTGTGTAACAAGCCATTTGAGTCCTTAATGAAGCAATATGGAATTACACATAAAGTTGCTACCCCTTATCACCCTCAAACAAATAGTCAAGTTGAATTAACAAATAGGGAGATAAAACAAATTTTAGAAAAGACAGTTAATCCAAATCGTAAAGATTGGTCTCTTCGACTAACTGATGCACTTTGGGCATATCGTACTGCTTTTAAAACATCTTTAGGAATGTCACCCTATCGGCTTGTTTATAGCAAATCTTGCTACTTACCAGTTGAAATTGAACATAAATTATTTTGGGTCATTAAAGCTTTTAATTCAAATCTTGATGATGCTGGTAATGTGCGTAAATTGCAAATAAATGAATTTGAGGAATTAAGGAATGATGCATATGAGAATTCTAGAATTATTAAGGCAAGAACCAAATTTTTTATGACAAAAGAATTTTTCAAAAAACATTTGAAATTGGTCAAAAAATGTTGCTTTATAATTCTCATCTTCATTTATTTCCGGGGAAGTGAAAGTCAAAGTGGAATGGTCCATTTGTTGTAAAAAATGTGTATCCATATGGAGCCGTAGAAATTAAGAATCCAAAGGATGCTGTCATATTTAAAATTAATGGTCAAAGATTGAAATCATATCTAGAATACCAACAACATGAAGCAGATATCGAAATCAATTTGAGTGACCCACCAAATTTTAATTAAGCCTTTACATTTTAACTTTTTGTCAATTTGATTTATTGTTACTTTATCGTTTGAATTGTTTGATTTTTTTTCTTTTTCTTTTTCCCTCTGTCCTGAATGGAGTGCATTGCATTATTTTAATTGTATGCTGTTTGACAATTGTGTTTTAGCTCACTAAATTTTTATACTTGTCATGAGTACCTCCATGAGAAGTTTCATTTTCGATCATCTCAAAACGCTTTTACATGTAAAATTTCACCTGATGAAATTGCTCCGATTTTGTAAATCACATCCCATTTGGGATCTACAACCACCAGAGTTAGTATCCAACGTGAAAGATCTAAAAAGACAACTCAAGAAAATAGAGGATGGTATTTATAATTTACAATTGGAACTGGAAGTAAATTCAATAAAAGGACAAAGGTGAGTTATATTTCTTGTGTGTTTTGGTTTTATTTTGTTTTTTTTTTTGCTTTTGATTTGATTTTGCAGATTTGATTTATTTTGTTTTGACTCACTCTTCCATATAAATGGCGGATAACAGTACTCCGTGACTTTTAAGTCGGTATTCTCAGTTTCCCACAATAACTGAAACCTCAATGTCAAGCATAGAAGAAATACAACGAAAATTGCATCGACATTTTCCTTTTCTCCCTCAAAATGCTCTTAAGAAGATTTACAAAACTCGTTGTGAACGACTACGTTTGTTAATGATCAATGGGATTTTTGCTGACATTCGCTGGTTAATTGAAGCAAAGGTCCGATTGGCAGTTAGGTTTTCTGATCCATTCATTTCCTACATGCCTGATTTTGGTAAAAGTACATTTGCTAAGAAAAGAAGAGTTAAGCGACTTGGCTTTTAATGTTCTCACTGTGTAAGACTTGCTTGCAAAAAGCCACGTTGTAAAACTTTAGGAATGGTTTCTGTAAATCGTGAAGATAAAATCAAATTCTTTAAGGATGACATGAGTAAAGAATCGTTAGATGATATCTTACGATCTCTTGAGACACATCTGAACGGATATGTTCAACGTGAAATTCAAAATTTGTGGAAGCTGTTCCAAAAAGAAAGTGCACAGTTTAGTCTTGGGAATTTGATTCTAAAAGATCTTGTTTTCCCGTTTATAAGAAAACTGGATGGGAAGCCTATATGCGACCCATAGAGGGCGTTCAGACCGTTACTGGACGTAAAACCAGAGGAAGATGTGAGCCGCAATCACAACTACCAGTAAATATCCTTTTATTTTACTGTTCTTTTATCCTTTGTATTATTATTATTATTGTGTGTCTTTTTTTTTATCTAATCACTGTTTGTTTTTCTTTTCACTGTTTGCCTTTGAATTATTAAGCTAAAAGCTTCATGCGTCATTTGACAAACACACCACCCCATTTACAGATGTATATCATTATGTCTGTCACCAAGATCCTTAAATAGAAGCTCCTTTTCAAACAAACACAAATTGTTTCTTTTTAGAATTGTTCTAATGGTAGCAACTTCAAGCAGTCAACTTAAAAACATTTGTATACTTTCTGTATTTCGCTATGGAAAGTATAAAGAGTTCGTTTAGGCAGCCATAGATCTTGGTCATGTTATAGCAGAGAGGAAACTACATCTTGTATATGGAGGAGATGACCGAGGGTTATCAAAGCTTGTCTCTGAAGTTGTTTTCGTTCGAGCAAGCCAAGTGTTAGGCATCATTCCAAAAGCCTTAAAACCTTTAGGATGTCTACCAGACTCACCAACTGGAAAAGAGTTAGTTGTCTTAGGTATGCAAGAAAGAATATCCGAAATGTTAAATCATGCTGACGCTTTCATTTTCTTGCCAAAAGACCTTGCAACTTGAGAGGCGCTAATTACATTTGCTTCTTGGGCCAATTTGAATATTTATAAAAAATACCCATCAGTTTATTAAATGTTAATAACTTTTATGATGGCTTAATAACATTTCTTAATCATGTAATAAAAAATTATTTCATTCCATCCTGAGGAAAAAAAACTCTTCATTTGTGCTCCTACTACTAATGAGTTACTTGATCTTTTGCAAACTTACAAACTAGAGCCAGATCCCGTGACTTTGGCGTTGGATTGAGCAACTGATAACGATGATAGTAGCTCTCGTAAAAAGTACAAATTAGATTTAACTCTGCGTTTGTAAATATTTCTAGCAGTGGTCAGGTGATATCTTTTAAACTCTACTTCTTTCTTTAGACATTGAGGACAATGTCTCCTTCAGGTTGGGGGAAGGGAATAGTTGATAATTGTGGAATGTCTCAGTCTTGGTGATGTTTTTACTAATTTTTGTTGTAAAGACTAACTTTGAATAAAAATATAAATCGAAGATGGCAGAGTATAGAATGTAGTGTCTCTAGAAACGTATCTTTTTAAGTTTAGTGTTTTGTTTTAAAAAAAAATGTCTTCTAACTTTTTATTTTCTGTCTTTTTCTCTTTTTCTCTTAATAATCTCCCTTAAGTTTCTACAATCAATCCCAATTTTTTAGTGTTTCTTTAACAAAAAAAAATAGTTTTCTTTTTCGGTGTAATCTTTCAACATTAGATAACATGATGATTTTCAAATTTTGGTATTTGTATTATCTTTGGCCTTGAATTATGTTACACTATGTTTTTCCTTTTGTATGTTGAAACGTAAATTGAGAAATTTGAAGAGTAAAATTAATTAAGCCATTTGGAGGAATGTACATGTTATGAAAAGTCCAAGCGAGTTTTTGAGCCTATTATCCTTGGAGAGTAACCATGTTTGCTTATACAACTTCACAATTTATTGTACAAGATTTCTATATTTTCTTTAAAGTAAATATAAAAAAGAAAGTTTGTGCAGTCGCATCTAAAAGTTTATTAAACTAGTGAATATGAAAGATTATTTAGAGCCCTAAAAAATGACATAATGCCATCTTTGATCCGTTTGAGCATTTCCAGCCAACCCTATTATAAAGAATCCATAGTTAATCCCTTTGAGCCTTTGAAAAAAAAAATTTTTTCTTTGGTAACCTATCATATTTTCCCACTCCAATGAGGAGTATCACCTTATATTTTATATTTTCCATAACCCAATTATGTTTGAAAATAGGGATGATTATTTATTCCTAATCATGGTGCTATAAAAATAACGATGATATGTTTATATGAATAAATAAAATAAAATAAAATAAAAAGAGCAAAAAAAATCCAAGCAAAAAAAAGCACCTTGAAATCTACAAAAACTCTCCTATTTTTCAAACATATATTTTTATTTTCCCTATTACCTTTTTTGTTAGTCATGACCCTAGTCTATGTTACGTCTTAATAAAAGTCCTTCTCGATTTTTGAAAACTATAGTCTGAAGTAAAAGCTGGTAATATGGACTAAAAGATGTGGTGATACATAAAAATAAAAATAAAATTTGCTAGTAATTTCTTGGACTTGAGATCATTTTATTTCTAAGCTGTGGGCATTATAAATTAACATGACATAAAAATATTTTGACATATTATTTTGACATTAATTGTGGCACATTAGGTACTTTATTCCATATTTATCTACACACGTAGAATTAAACTATATAATAATTAACTGGTAAAAGTAAGGCAAAATATAAATGAGAGAGTAATAAAATTATAGTTTGAATACCGAGAGTAGATCCCGTAGCCTTAGTATATTTTTAAATTGTTTTCAAATAATTTATTTTCCCCACGATTAATTTTCTTAGTTTTAAATTAACTACTAGATTTAAAACTCCCTATGGTTCAACCCCGGACTTACCGGATTATATAATAACTAGACACTCTTATACTTAGGAGTAATACACTTTTGAGTCATGTCAATATTAATAGCTCCAACATTTTTAATAAAAAACACATAAGATTTGTTTTCATTAAAATCAATATTATAGGATTATTTATGTCAACACTCTTCTCTTCAAATTAAAGACAATTTGGCATTTTTAGATCATAGGGCTCATAGAACTTTGTTACTCTAGCTTGGAGAATGGCTTATAGTAGAATAGTTATTGCTCTTGTTTTATGCGAATAATGGTGCTAAAAATTGTATCTTTTTTAATCCTTTTTTGGTCATTTTGATTCTTATTTCCTCTATGATGAAGGTTTGGTAAAGGAAAATGGAAGGTTATTTTAAAATCCAACCACGAAGAATTTAAAGAAAGAACTGAGGTGATTTTGCTGTGTACTGATCTGCAATGTTGTTTCCATTTTTCTTTTCTTTGTTTTTGTTTGGGGGTTAAATTATGCATTATTAATACTTTTAAACACGATTTGCTTTTGTGCTCATTATTCGCTTAAGATATTGTAAAGCCCTTTGTACCTCAAATCCACTTTGATGTTTCATACTCGCCATCAAACATTTTCACATTATTCTGGGTTTTTGCGACTGTAGGATAGGAAATGTCATTGTAATTGGTTTTGGCTTCCTCTGTATGATTTTTGTACATCATGGTCCTACGAATTAAACATGTTATGTATGTAATCTAAACTAATGACCACCATACATTGCTGTAGCTGGGGGTATCTTTTCTACTCAACAACTGAACCAAAAAAAAATGTTTATCTATATTTCTGTAAGCCTCAGTGCCGTTGACAACAGAAAAGTATTTAAGTAGGCAGAAGTGAGTTGATCGGAGCCTATTATAAAATTTAAGGTAGTGTTTGGTTGGAAGGAGATGAAGGGGGAAAGGAAAGTAATTTAAATTCCTTTCTTATTTCTATTGTTTGGTTGACCATAATATATAACAATTTAATTTCCATTAAAATTTAATATACATCTTAATGTGGAATTTAGATCCCACACTAAAGAGTGATGAATTTAAATTTCTCTTCTATTGGAAGTTCAAAACATCCAAAATTACCCCTTCAATCTATTATTAACTTGTTAAATGTTATTATTTACAATTTTATTTTATCAATTTAATATGTAGATAATTAACTTTATATTAATAAAAGTTAAAGTAATTATTTAAACAATTTAATAAATCACTTTATTTATTTATTTAATTAAAAAAACAAAATATAAATCTAACAGCTATCAGACTGCCGCCGCAGCCATCACCACTAGCGCATGGGACATTACCACTGGTATCGTTGGACTTGCCAGCGAATGGGCAACGTCATTATATTGTCATAGAGGTGAAAAATGAATTTATTTTCTTCAAATCCAGTTAAAAAAATTGAAAACTTTCTAACTTTCCCAAATCCAGACAAACATAAAGTATTTTGGGCAAATAAGTTGCTTCAATCTATAGATTGTTAATTTTTGATAATTTTCATATAATTCTTGAGTTGAAATGACATGGTATAGTGGTAGCTAGTGGCAATGTGCTCTGATGGCAACAACGTCAGCTCTATTTTTTTGGTTTTTCAAATGAAATTTTAAAATTATAATATATCAATTAAGAAATTATTTGTATTATGTTACAACTTTGGAAACAAATTAAATTAAATTAATTATAAAATAAAATTATGTTAATAAACTTTTAAAATAGAATTTAATTATAAATATAATTATATTGTTTAAAATATTTTTTATTAATTATTTATATAGTATATTAAATAAATTTATTGTGTAATTTTTTGTATTATATTTATGATAAATATTGAAAGCTTAAAATTAAAGGATGAAATTGTCTAAAAAAAAGGCATTTCCTTTCTTTGTACAATATTGTAACAAATCAAATGTTAGAAAAGAATTTTAGTATACTCTCCTATCCTTTCTTCCACTTCCCACCTCTTTTTCTTTACTTTTATTCAAACCAAACACCACCTAAGGGTATTGGTTTGGTTAGGAAAGTTGTTTCTCTTTTGTATAGTGTTTGCCATTTTCAGGGCATTTAGGTTGCTAGTCCTTTTACAGTGGAGACTGTATATTATTATTTTTAACAATAGTTCTTATTTCCTGCCAAATTAATAAAAGATAGATAAGATTGATTCCTAGTTTCTTGTTAAAGCGTTTAAGTTAGGATTGTCAATTTGGGCTTGAAGGCTCCATGAAACTTGAATTTGATATAAATAGTTTATAGCATTAATTATTAATGAATTCATTTAATTTCTATATACTAGGATATTCTTCGTACATACATTACATGTGCTAGTTAATGGAGTTCCATTTAGGCAAGGGATATGGTTCAGGCCATTGACTTTGGGAGAGGCGGCATTGACTTTGACCCTGTATGTGGCCTTTTGTAAATAGTTTAGCAAGTTATTTACTGCGGGGGAAATGATGTGGACATCAAGAATTTTTATTTATCGAAAATGCCTTTTGAAGGTCATAAATGAGTAGGGATGGTAAAAAACTACACGTAAACAGGTCCTTGGAGATCCTCTCAATTAGGGTTGGGATAAAAATTTAAGAGAATTCCATGCAACTTGCGCAACTTGTCAAAATATTTGGATATTTCTAAGTATACACAAGTGTAGAAGATCCTAAATTTGTACAAGTGATGAGACGGGCTAGAGTGAGCTGGAAATTCAATTGACATAGAATCCATTTCTTCCTCGAGAATATAGGTGGCCAAGGGGTTGTGCTAGCTATTGAAAGAAAGCCTATGTGGATTCGTGCTCGTGCTGTGTCACGCTTACCATATGCTTCGTATTGTACCTTGCCGTGTCTTTTTTTTTCTTTTTTTTTGCTTAGACTCGAACCAGCACCTGTGTTGTGCCCATACGTACTGTGCCCACATGTGTTGTGCTCATGCGTGTTGTGCTGTGGATCGTGCCTAAGAAAAAAAGAAGAAAAAAGTACGGCAAGCTTTTTTCCTTTTTTTTTAAGAGTGCATGTCAAGTTGCTGGTATAATTTTTTCAAGCCTATATATATATATATATATATATATTGATCTATGTGTCTTTAGCAAATTCAATAGAACTAAGAGTCCAAATTCAAGTTTATATACAATAATAATAAGCTAATTATAGTAAGAGAATATAACACTAACATGTAAGTTAAACCCTACGATATTAGAATTTGTTTAATACTTAACAACGACAACAACAACAACAACAACAACAATAATAATAATAATAATAATAAATTTCTTAAGAGTTAACTTAATTATTAACCTAAACTTATATAGAGTCATAGATCATAATTCATAATAACATTAGTTCATACATTTTATAAAATTGTGATATTTATAATTTTATTTATTAAAATCATGATATCTCTATTCATTTAATAAATTATAAACATAAAAAAATTAAAGCATTTCTTTTTTAAAACTAAGAATTAAATGAATTTAAAAAAAATTATGCTAATAAAATATATTAAAAGATTCAATTTCAAGTTATTTGTAAAATCATAAAATTTTAAGTTTACTTTTATTAAAAAGATAAATGTGTTTAATGCTGGTTTTTTTCACGTGCCATACTTTATTTATATCTAATCGTGCTATACTTTTAAGAATCACATGCCTAAAATTCTAAGTCCAACCTAACCAGTGTGCGTGCCATGCCACGTCATGTCGTGTGCCCTGCCGAAATGTGCTCATGCCCTACCGCACTATGCATACACGTGTCACTATACTTTTAATATAGTTTTTATATTAATTAATAGTAATAAATTTTTCAATTAATTAATGATAATATATGAATTAATTATAATAACTATATTAATAATTATTATAATAGTATAGTAATTAATTAATTATAATAATAATATATTAATTATTGTGATTATTTATTAAAAAGTTAAAATTATTAATAATTCTTGTTAATAATGTATCAATATACTAATTAACTATAATATACTAATTAATTAATTATAATCATATATTCATTAATTTTATATTTGGATTTTTTATTTTTGATATTTACATTTTTTAATTTAAAGGGGGGGTATTTTAAGAAAATTTGAATGTCAATGGGGGCAAAATGAGAACTCTAGGGAATAGGAGATTAATTCCCACTTCCCCCCATGGGAATCAATCTCCTATTCTCCATTCCCAAATACTAGTGGGTCCCACGATTTCGATTCCGATTTCTACTCCATTTTTGTGAAGTAAACATCGTCAATCTTTTCGATTCCGGATTCTAATTTCCCAATTCGGGAAGTAAGCACACCATTAGTAACAAAATTGAAAAGGAATCGGGGCAATTACTTATTTTTTAAAGGAAAAATGACAGTTTCATCTTCAGTGATGCATTTTTTATTACTTACATCTCTACTTAATTCATAATTACTTGTTTCATCCCTTCCGTCAAAAGTTAATAAAATATGATAAGAGTTATTTGAATCCACTAAAATATTATTAGATCATTTTTAATAAATATTTTAATTACTAGAATGTTCATGACGTAAATTACCATTATAGACAAGCCACAAAAATTCTATTGTTTACTCCCATATTCAAGAACATCTTCAAGCCATAATTAAATACATTCAGTGTACAGTGAATTTATTTTCCTCATGAACGCTTCTATCAATCGAATGGAGATTTAGTGAATTTGTTAAAATTTGAGTCTACTCAAAATTTTATTGCTGGTAAAGCTTCTTTTGATTTCGATTAGTAATTTTTTCTTTTCAAGCTTTTTTAAATTTGACTATGAATTCTCTTACCCCTATTACTTTTTTTTTAAATATATGAAAACTAAAGAGCCCATATGAGAACTGTTTAGCTACGTGAATATTGTTAGTTATTATCCTAGTTGCAAGCGTAATTTTATTATCAGTCATTCTTTTTTAACTGTTCATGAGTTCAGAATGATTTGCAACACTACATTTATAATTTAAGTTAAAAAAATAACTACGGGAAAAAAAACCTAAAAAGGATGAAGCTAGGATTTGGGTATAAAATCATGGCTGATAAAAAGCCAAAAAAGGCCATGAAAGAAAAATGATAAGAGAAATTATGCTAACAGCTTATCAGGTATTTTCGGTACAATGTGGGTTAACAAAAGTAAAATTTTAGATTTTAAATTTTAGTAATTTGTTTATTGAAAAAATGGCTTTAGTGAGTATTTTGATGAATTTAAATGGTCACACCATAAAAAATACTCTATTTTTTTTTATTCATTTGCTATTGTACTCGTGATATTTAAACAAACATATAAAATTCATGTAATTTAGCTTACAAATTTACTTTAAAGGATTTTGGAGCCTTGTAAGTACCTCTTACAGATTTGATTTGATGGAAGATGCTTTGCCAAACACAAAACAACATAATGTACCAAATTTTAATGTGTAGATTAGTATCAAAATGTCGTATTTAGAAGGACTCTTACTCTTGTTCTCATTATGATATCTAGAGTGGTGTCAAACCCACACCACATCAAAAAATGATTATGAAGATTTCATATTGTTTCTAATAATTTCAAATAAAGAAGAAATTTGACCAATTAACCAATTAAACCCTTATAAACTGTTCAAACTTATGTCATAAGAGCACATGTTTTATGTTAGCCTAAAGGATTACACATAATATAATTTTGATGATAACAAACATATGTCTTAAGCGATTTGAAAAATATTGTATTTCATATTTCACTAGTTCTTGAAGTATAATATTTATGATGAAGTCAATCATGTTAAATCAAGTTCAAGATACTCAACGGACAATGGCGCGATCAAGATCATTATTGCGACAATTCTTGTAAAGCCGATATGATTTAATATATGTATGGTTTAATATTGAGAAGCTCAAATTTTGTTTAATAAATTATTATTATTCATAAACAGAAGGTTTGACAATTATGAGCTAACTATTTTAGGCAATTAGTTGTTTTTCCATATGTGGACTAAAATGAAAAAATTTACAATCTTTGGTTTTAATAAGTATTGTTTTAAGTATGAATTTGGACCTATTTGCAAAGATTTCAAACGTTTTAGGCCATACTCTAATTTTTAAAAGTTGGGGCTAAAGTGCAAAAATATTAAAAATAGACAGAGAGTTAACGGCTAACCACACGAGGGCTAGTGGCTGGATATTTTCAAATTTTGCACTAAATTGAAAAGGTTTTGAGAACTTTGAAATTTATAAGTATTTTGTTAAAGTTTGAAAATGATTTTTTTGAAAAATATTATTATGTTTTGGGTCATATCATAATTTTTAAAAGTTTCAAGAATGACAAGCATTGTAACACCCCAATCTAATACGTGCGGAGCACGTAAAGAAGGAGGTTACTTATAAATCATAATCCTTACTCATAAATTCAAAATCGAAATACCTCAAATTCTTATTCAAATAATCTAGGAAATTCATACGTCTAACACTAATAATCTCTCCCGAATATAAAAATAACAAAAGTCTCAAAACTCCAAATTACAAGTTTATCAAAAATAAACTAAATAGAAACATGTGTCTATTAATCCTCTTATTCAAATAGCAAACGGAAATGAAAATCTCTAACTCTAAAGCTAAGCACACCTCTCAAATAAACTGAAGCTGGCAAAAAGTATGACAAGGGGGTGAGCCATCAACTCGGTAAGTAAAAACCATTCCTAACACACTAGCCC